>CM049799.1:20822496-21028811 GCA_027422405.1 Ptychobarbus kaznakovi | reverse complement strand
CTCCCATTACCCCTCCCCATTAATGAATGGTTAAATTCTACTCATGAGATATTATTATTTTGATTAAAACTGATATCTGGTTTACCAAAACAATGGTATTGGATTATGTCTGTCACACACAATTTAAAAAAAATTCATTCTAAGGCATAATCCTGAAAGTGACAATATTTTTTCCCGTGTAGGACATCTTTAAAGACAATTCATGTATAACAAAATTAGAAAAATAACAAGTTTAAGATGAATCTAGAAAAGACAGTGACCACACAAAAAAAGTTGGGATGGTTTATAATATAAACGATTGCAATGCAACAATGGTTTGACATTTGTGTGTTAATAAGTGAATAAGTGTAGGTCATTTGGATTGGTTTTGTTTGTGAGAACTCCCAAGACCCAATCCATACAGTAAGGGAAACAGTCTTTGGAAGCAGGGCAGAGCTGTCTGCAGCAGAGGGCTCACATCGCATATGTTTGGGAACATCTTTGCACACACATTTGTGATCAGGATGGCAGGTTGCTGAGAACGCCCACCATACTGTTGGGCACACTCTTGTGATCAGAGGGCAGAACTGCTCCCTGCAGAGGGTGAATAAATCCATTTTTAATGACAGTTGCTTGTAACTAATAATCTTCGCCGCAGCAGGTATACGAACAGCATATGGGTGAAAAATGGGACGTTTGCTTCAGCCACTGGATGGGTTTTAGAAAAGCAGTACAGTTAAAGCAGGATGCAGTCTCAGTATAAGTATCGTACCATGCAAGCTGCTCATGAGCTTGATATAAATATTCCAAATAACGCTTTCAGTGGATCAAAGCTGCACACAAAACCAATAACCAAGAATATATAAACATATTGATAACTGATGTGTTTGTAAATTGGCTGAGGTAAGTGCACTTGGCAGTCTGATTACATCCACAGTTGCAACATTTTATATCTGAAATATTATATTTGACCTGTTTAAACTTAATCTGTAATGGCTGGCAAATGTACTGCCATCTATTCTGTATGTATCTGCCGTGTGGTTTGGTCTTCAAGAATGTTTGTTCTATCTCAAAGGGATTTTCACACTCCACGGACACAAAATCTCTATAGATTCTCATTGAAATGGGAACTAGATGGGAAATGTGCTCTTAATTTACCAGCACAGCCCCCCCCCCCTGCTTTACCCCATACACTTTCACTCATACTTTGAGGAATAGGAATCTCTTCCAGATGAAATGAAGGAACGGCTTGACACAGTTCGCTTTAATGGGGTGACAAAATGAATCACGACTCCTCCAAGTATCCATCACGACCAAAAAGGTGACCACAAATGATCTGTGAACCACTATATATTGATTACCGTGTACTACAAGTGTCGGATTTAATGTTCCAAGGGCGCCTTGGACAGCTGCAGCCTTAACTCTTCTTTGATAGATTTTAATGGTGAAATATTGATTTCTGTCTGGTCAAGGTCTACTGGTAGGGGCCAAAGTCATTTGTTGGGCAGAGCTGGACACCGGTTTGCGAGTCACAATCAATCATGTTGGCACAGTGCGCCAAAAAAGGGAAGAAAAAAGGTCTGTGGAAACGCGCGGGAGCAAAATCCGATTCCCTGCCCGCGCTAGCTCGCCGCAGCACTCCTTTATCGTCGGGGAAATAAAAGGAAATATGAGCGCGATGTCAGTTTATTGAGTGGAGAGGCTCGGGCAAATTGCACATGACGTTGGGTAGGTGAAGTGGCCGCGAGTGAAAATGAAGGTGTGGGGAGAAAAGGGGAGAGAGAAAAGGAGCCACTGTGTTTTATTTAAACATCCTTCGGGAGACTACAGGCTCAGGTAATCTGTTGTGTTACAACTCAGTGCCCCGTTCCCCTCCATCCGCCGCGATAACAGCGAGCGCCTAATAGGAACCCATCAATCACAATAAGCTTCCAATTTCGCCGGTGTCTCTACACTCTCAGCCACTGTTTAACGTGCTCTAATAACGGTGATAACATATTCTATAGCCGCAGATAGCGACCCGAGCTCATCCGAGAGGTCATTTACCTCGCGCAGATTAAACAGTGGTGAAGTCAGCATCTCTTTTAACTGGAGGATGTAATATACGAGGAGGAAAGTGACACGATTCCGAGAAGAGTGAGGCAAAAGCTCAAAAGTGCTGTATAAAAACATAGGGTATCCTTGAGAGAGGGCAAAGGTACACAGATGGAAGCGCGAGATCTGATTGTGATTATGTTGCTTACCTAATGATTTTTGCTCCACTGGTTTTCTCGATTGCACCGGTGGAGGAAAGGCAGTATTAGGGTGTCAAGGTAACTGGAATCGTCTGTGGCCCTCTCTCTCTCATCCTAACCGTACACGACGAGCCTACGAGGTGAGAAAGACCTACTCGAAGAGATAAATGCATAGTGGCTGTGGTGGCGTGCTAATGAACATGCCACATTTGCAAGACCGCACCGCCAAAGCACGCTAATTACAGTCTTTCCGTGAGATGTGATGGGGTTAGGTCAGCAAGAGAAAAGGCTTTCTTGGTAGGCTATAGTGCGACATGCCGGTTTTTTTAATGAAAAAAATTCCATAAGTAATTTTTACAAAAATAAATAAATTTACAAAAAAAATTTGTAGTGTATGTACTTTATATTGAACGTGCATTGTATGGGTCAGGAATGGTGTTCCAAGGGTCTCGGGACTTTACACGGCAAAATAAAATAAAAAAGCCCAATAAAGGCACCTGTTTGGGGTTCATTTTGATTGTAGGCAACCTTTATAAAACGGCAGAATTGCACAATGTGTTTTGAGTTCGTGCAAATTTAGTTAGAGTTGGTTAAAATGAAATTCCACAAATTATATTTCAGGGATGCAGTTTAGGGTACTTAAATTCTCCAAAGCTTTGCGACACTGTGGACATCTGAGAAACCCCAAATGGTGCCTCAATAATCTTTTTATTTTTACAAGGAAAGCAAGCTTTCTGGAACTGTAGTCACTGGCACCATTGGCAGGCACGGGTTCTAAATGAACTCTACGTGATTCAGACCCAGGATTTAGCTTCTTACTGAATGTTCTCTAAATCCCCGGGAGGTGGCGCACAGTCACTTATTTACAGAAGGACGTGCTGAACACCATTATTTGATTTTTCTTGCACTTGTGCAGATTCACCCGTAGCGCTTATGAGGACACTGGTGACACGCATGTAGCCTCGTGCTGCATTGATCAGGCAATACAGCCATATAGACCGTGTGTATCTGAGAAAGAACATATGCTTTTAAGTTGTTAAATCGCTTTAGGCTTTCTAATGGGGTTTTACCAGAATCAGAATGCGCTTTATTGGCCAGGTATGTTTACATACGAGGAATGTGTTATAGTGACATAAGCTTTATACACTCCGTCTTATGCTAAGTTGACGCAAAAGATAGACTCTGCGAAATGTATTTTAAATGAATTAACACTAACAAATAAAATGACGTTGACATTAAAATTAGCTAATGTTTATAAATAATAAATTAGAAGCAGAATGGCAAGAACTGTTGTCGTCGTTTGTAATTATAACACCAAAACGGAAAGATAGAAAAAATACATTTTAAATAGTTTTATTAGCAAAACGTTCGAAGTTCAGATGGTTTAAAATACGCTGACATTACGTGTGAATTTGCTGATGAGTTACTATGAATATAAATGAATTCGCCTAATAGGCCTACCTCACGTGGCTGTATGGATATTGATTTTAAAGTTGCATTTATTTAATTGTTTATTGTTTGTTTGTTTCTATACTATTTAAAATAGTTGTTTTAAGCAGGCCTATTTGTTCCCTATTTGCTATTAATATCTCTTGAAAAAGTGCCAAATGTATTTCTTCAAGCAGGCTGTCGTTTTCCTTAGTCAGTGTTCTTAAAATATATAATGTTTTAAAATTATATCATATTTTATCATGAAATATAAATATTTAATTCCGTACATAACAAAAGTTAATAAAAGTTAAAGTGTCCGAATTTTTCAAAGTAAAATATACGTCTAATTGAAGCTATTTGTCTTTATCTAGATGTTTTAACAAACCTCTGTTCACACTATCTCGACCACGTTAATGTCTATTATATTCAGAGAGACTGATCAACAGAAGAGTTATTCTCGCCTCAGACAGACACCGCACTCTTCAGTGAATTTTACACGTCCTTGCTGTATTTTCACTTACGCTTGACCCTATTAGATTTTCTACATTTTATTTTAATAATGGCCCGGTGTTATTGTGCATGAATGGTGAGTTTGAGACGCGCATTTTTGTTTACCTATAATATCAAGCGATTACGTTTTTTTTTTTTTACTACGCTGTAACTTCAAGTTATCTTATTTATAATACAGCATGTTTATGCTTCTCTGTACTGCGTGAATAAAACCCTAGGAGTGTAAACGCAGTATTTATTGAACGTATCTATTTTTTTCCATTTCAAATTTCTACGTAAATTTCAATTTATTTAAAAATACGTTTATTTTATCATCATTAGAGTTTAATGAGAATAAACTCTATCACAAGATTGAAACTACTTTCCTTGTCTCTTATATTTGTATACTAACTAAACTGTTGGGCATTTAGTTTCACACATTAGAAATGAATCTTCTATAAAATGAAATCACTGTATGGCATATAAAAAGCATGTTCAGAATACCTAATTAACAAGCGGTATTGGTAACGGAGGAAAGATGGACTTCCTATTGCTGTCCTGTTTCCATTGTGGATCTTACTGATGCCATGGACCTGTCAGTCAACGATTTGATCATGAGTCATCTTGTCTTCCAGAACAATACAAGAGTCATGTTAGGATCTCCCCAACAGAGGTTTCCAGCTCCAGTTCTTTGGCTCTCATTACATATGACAATTCAGCTAGTGATTATGCATCATGAAGAGAGAAAAAAACATGCTAAATTAGTTCTTAAATTGAATAGGCCTATATAAAATGAGAAATTGTTATTTTAAAATTAAGATACTGATCATATAACAACTCTAGCTACAGAATATGTACAATTAATGTGAAATATTTATATGAATTTCTTATTTTTTTTTCTTTTGTCATTAAATGTAGCTTTAGATTCTACATTTGCCGTGTTCTTGTATGTGTGTTACTTAACGTAAATCTTGATATCTGTGTTTTGCAGCTTAATAGCATAAAGTTAAAAAAGTTCTGTCTGCTAAGCGGGTTCTACACATCAATGTGAGGACTTTGTTTGGCAGAACAATGCTTGCAGTCACACTTGAGGAAGCTGATCACTGTAGCATGGGTGCACCGGGAGGCCCACAGCCTTCACAATCACTGGGATAGCACACAAACAGATGCTGCATAAATACAAGAACACGCTCTGGAAAAACTCCATGCTCACAAAATAATCCGATTGCAATATATGACGGTTTTTACTAAACATTTGTGGTTTAAAAAAATATGTACATTTTAGAATAGTGAACAATTGCTCTATAAGTCAAGTGTTCTACAATTGACTAAATAAATAAATAGTTTCATGTCCACATTAACTTCAAAATACCGCTCTTGAATAAAGCTTAATGCACTCTACAAAGTCCTTGTTTTACTTCAGTGCACCGAAAAAAAGTGACAAAAAAATGTTTTTAAGGTAAGTGGTCGCAAACAGTTTATTTTAGCTGCATTTAATACAAAAAAAATATGTTGAAAGTTATTCAACTAAATTTAAATGTAGCTAAAATATATTGATTGCAACCACTTACCTTTAAAAATGTAGTAAATTCAATGAATTTTTTTTTCAGTTATGATTATTGCTTAGACGTGCAATTATTTACGGGCCGCTGTCAAGATTGCACTCGTGGACAAATAGTATATTTTATTTTCAGAAAATCCCTAATCTTTTCTTCACACTCATGGTGGGATTCCACGTATTTTGTTGTATATTTCGGGTTACTATTGCAGAGCAGGACAGCTGTGACCAAACTCTATCATATGTGGACCACATCCATCCTAATGGGGTTGGGGAGATGGAAACGGACAGTTAAAAGACAATGGATGGATTCAGCGTTTAGTGCAAGCGAAGCATGTGGGATAGTCATTATAGCATGATTTGCAGTGTTGACATCATGTAACCTCTATGATGCTGCAGTCATGGAGGTCTAGTGAGGGAGTTAGATCAAAAACCCAGGTTCTGGATAGATAATGTGAACCACTCCAGTACCAGACCTCCTCAACGATCATTAAAGTCTTCACACTGTGGACCAAACAGTTCACTTTCAGAAGTATTATCCAGAAATATAACAGCTGTCCAGACATTCTGCTCTAGAATTCTCTATATTTATTTTCATTGGAAAGATAATCACAATAATTATGCCAGTGGTTGTGTGCAAGCACTATGACTTTAATCGTTTTAAGTTCTTGCTTTTTGAACTTGTATCTGTATTTCTGTAATATGTAGCACTGCTGTCTAAGCTTTAATTTGAAGTTTTGTCATGGAAATCAGACTTCACAAGTGACACTGTGATTATTTCCACTCTGCTGCAGAAATTCATGCCCAGATTCACCCCGAGTGTGAAAACCTGTAGGATATGCCAGGCAAAAAGAATATATCATAACTTTTCAGATAACAAGTTGTTGCTTTATAAGTCGAGAGACCGATTATTATAATCCTCTATCTCTACTTTTTGAAGTTTACACTTATAAATGATTGTAATTTAATTGTAAAAAGACTGTAAAATGCTGTAAAAACCTCTTAATTGGTTAATAGTAAAGGATCTTACAATATGATGTAAAACTGATAGATTTAACCTCACTTTTCATATAATTTAATAGTAAAATACTGTTAAATGTCATTTAAGTCATCATATAATTTGCACTGAAAATGTGAGCTATTCCCAGAATTCCCTGTGACAGCTTGCATTTGATGGTTTCTCATTTAAATCATTGTTTCTTAATAGTTTTGGTTATCAGTAATGTACGTTGGGTTTTATGTTACATCTGGTGTTGTTAAATTGATGTTTATTGCATTATTTTAGTGTCATGTGTGTTACCAGTACGTTGTTTTGTAATTTCGTCTCTATGCACATTTTATCAGTATTTACCTCAGCTTGTGGAAAATCTGCTTGCGATGGACTTTTATTCTTCGTGAAGCTTTCTCTTTACCACCTGCAGTGTTATTATGGTGTTTTACCGTATGTTAAAGGTACAAAACAGAGTTATGACCTTGCTATTTCAGCAGAAAGGACTGTTCGATTTACTTATTTAATATTATTACTATTATGAAAATTTGATTTAAACTGTACATTTCTGCTGTATTTTTACAGAATTATTCAGGCAATCACAGAGGCTAGGTTATTATAATGTTTATTTTAGTTTTTTGGAGAGAACAAATTCCTATATGGCCATTAAGATCTTGAACACTAGGGGCAATGTGCTATAAGGGCCCAGGGTCCATGAATAGACATGAGCCCTGAGTATTTAGATGAGTTGTTGGGTGATATGTTTTTCAGAGGTTGATTCTTAAATTATTATGTTTGTTGTAGTTCAATAAAACACTCCTTTAAAGAGTCTGATAAAAGTATAATTTAAAAGGATATTGACTAAACTCTCTTAAAAATATATTCCAAAAATGTGTTTTTTTGCATTGATGCCTAAAAATAAACAGTTTTGGTTCCCCCAAAGAACTATTTTTAACAACAGTTTTTAAAATAAACACTTTGTCTTAAAACATTCTAAATATATTTTGAACACTATAAAGAGCATTGGAAAGGTTCCATGAATGTTAAATGTTCTTCATGGAACCATAGATGCCAATAAAGAATCTCTCTTTTAAAATTGCCATTGAGCTTTTGTATTGTTTTGTAATGCACATAGGCAGAATAACACATTAAGATCAGAAAATTAAAACATTTGGCTTCAATAATGTGTCAAATGTTGACTGAATAAATCATGATCTTGCTATAATGATCATGGTTTCAGGATCAATTTAGCATATTTAACAGATTTCAGGAAGCTTGATTATTCAGATGAAGTGATGTTTTCGTGTGATGTGGGTGGGTGGCGCCCCTCATGTTAGGGTTAATACGAGGGTAGGAGGCATCACGAGGAGGTTATCTCCCATGAGCGGCCGCCTACAGCTTTAGTCGTCACCGTTTACAGCCGTTTAACCCTTAAGCTGCAACACAGGGTCAGATGACGGCTCCTAGAGAGGCCACAACATGGATTTATTCAGATGAGCCGCTCCTGCTTACTAGACACAGTTGTTGAAATGGTACCTTTGAATATGTTGAATTGTTAACTTCAGTTTAATTATATGAATTTTGCATGCATATTTTATTTAATGTGAGGTCACATATCAAGTCAAGGTGATTTTGCAGCTTTGCTAAGTTCAGTTTATAATGTAATTGTACACATATTGTACATGTGTTTCTAAACCTCAAAGGATATTGTTAAACTTCCTGTATTCTGTCATCTTTTGACTTAGTCACAGGCTTTGTGTGTGTCTGTGTCTGTGTGTGTGTATATTAGTTAGCAGAAAAATATTAAAAAAATATTTAGAAACATAAATTATTTATTTTATTTTAGTTAATTATCAATTAATGAACAATAACTGTTCTTCAATAAAAAAATATAATTATTAGGGGGAAAGAAATATGAAATATTATTTCAGTTTACATCTTGATTATTTAAAACATAAATAAAAATATTTTAATTAATTTAAATAAAATAAAATTACATTTTAATTCATGTTAAATTGTCAATTTATTCATAATAATATGAATTATTATTATTATATTTATTTAAATATTTTCTATCCAGTAAAAATTCTCACAAAATGTAAATACATTATATATTTAAAATAAAATAATCGATTGGCATTTATTTATATATTACATGTAATTATTATTAATATTTATCTCTTTATCCAGAAATGGGGAATTACAAAGTAAAAGGAATGTATATAAATATTGTAACACTGACACATTTTGACCGTGTGGCAAACAAGTACATTAATAACCAGGCTAACATATCTCTCTATATTTGTGTAGTAATGCCTGGCTTGACATGTGCATGCATCCTCTGTGTCTGTGAAAGATGTTGGAGATTACAGAGGAACCATGTGTCTGAGTACCGTCTGGGTCCCGGTGACTTAAGAGTAGCACACAACTGACATTACTCTTAGAGAAGAGGTTAAAACTCCAGGCCGAATGCTAAATCGAGAGAGGCTTCGAAATCCAGTCTTAGCATTCCTCGATGCAGTATGTACGGGCTGACCTTAGACAATATATTGAGCGGATGTCAGGGCAAAACCACGGCTGAGCACCCCTCCTCGAACGGCAAGATTTGAAAGGTAGTCTTGACGTATTATATCAGGATGATTGATAATAATGCTCCTTCTAGCTTCTCCTGCGTTACACACAGAAACACACTCATGTTGTTTGTAGTGTGAAGAAAATACAAATATAGCAGCTACGGAGTCAGATTTGTGTTACAATGCACAGTTATTCAATTGTTTATTTGTTTATATACATTACCAGACATACATTTGTAATAACTAAGATTGAAGATGTTTTTCATAGGAAGGTCTCTTATGCTCACCAAGGCTACATTAATTTGATCAAAATAGTAATATTGTGAAAAATCATTACAATAAAATAACCGTTTTCTATTTTAATATACTTTCAAATGTAATTTATTCCTGTGATGCAAAGCTGAATTTTCAGCAACCATTACTAAAGTCTTCAGTGTCACATGATCCTTCAGAAATCATTTTAATATGCTAATTTGGTGCTCCATTATAAGCAATTATTATTGGTGCTCAATTATTAATAATGGTTCTTCTTATTATCAATGTTGAAAACAGTTTTTTTCTGCTTAATATTTGTATTATATCTGAAATAACATTATAAATGTCTATAAAATGTCTTTTTCATTTTTCATGAATTGGATGAATCCTTGATTAATAAAATGATTATTTTGAATATTAAACTTTTGAATGGTAGTATATGTTTCTATAACTTTTAAAGGAGATTTTGACAATTATTATATCTTTGGGTGAATTCAGCATTTTCTAAAGAGAATAATTATGTAAACCCTGCTTGACGGAGGGAAAGAAGGAGGAATCTTATCTGCGCTTCTGTCTCTCGGTGCAGACCGAGCAGGGACCCTCGAATCCCCAAACGCTGAGGTCCTGATAGAAAGGTGAAGGGGGTGCAAAGGGAATAGGCTGATTTTGATGCTGAATGAGAAGCGACCGGGACGCTACTGCTGAGAACGGAAACATGCACAAGCGCACACACACATACACACACATCCCGTCTGTCTTTAGAAGAGACCTGCCACATAATTAAAGAGATAAACTCTGTGATCACTAGCCTGGAGATAAGGGTCCTGTGAGAGAGGAGGGTATATCACACACATTCAGCAGCAGTCAGTGTGTTTACGCTTTTGTAATATAAGCGAAATGAAATATGCTGTCACAGATATATTAATTTCATTAAATATTCATACAGGCATAATGACAAATGTTATTAGTCAATATTGGCTATTAGAATAAACATGTTGTTTGATATTCATTCAGTACAATTATAAATGAATTCCTTTGCCTCTGCGACAGCCAAAACATGTTCTGTGCATAAAAATGACTTAAAGTAAGTCTGCTGACTGAATACAATTTGGCTTGTAGGGGAGGAAAGTTTAGGCGGCCAGAAACTCTTATCTACTTGCAGATACCAGATGTGATTGCAGCAGGTAATTGAGCAGTAATTATTTTATGATTATAGATTTGTTTTGTACATTTTGACATTTTTGTCAAGTTCACACAATTGTAAAATATTACAAATTAAATTGTAGTATATATTTATATATATATATATGTATGTATATACATGCAATACCGTTGGTAACTGTGTGTGTGGTTTATTTTGTTTGTTTGCAGGTTATGATGAAAGCTGAACTATTTATAGCAAAACTTAAAAAAATATGGATATGGCAATGAAAATGGAAATTAGTGTTTTCGATTTCAATAACTTGCTTTTGAGATACATTACTTTGTGTTCAATAAGTGTAAGGAGACTTTGTTTCCAATTACACCATATACTGCAGGTGCAGTCTTTGCATCTGAACCTAGTTTAGTTATAGGCTCAGCTTGGTTTAGTTTGACTAACCTTTTACACTTTTTAAAAAAAGCATAACATATTCTATTCTCATTTAGATTTTAAAAGCAAAAAATAATGGTTGATGGCCTGTTTAGTTGTTTAATTGCATAGTTTGTTTATAATATTTGATGTCTAGCCCTTTTAGTTCACGAATAGCTGTAAAGTGCAAATGTTTTAAAATATGGTTCACATAAACAGGCCAGTTCAAAAATCATGTAAAACAGACAAATAATGCAAGCCTCTGTTTGTAAGCAGAAGTAAAGGGCATGTGGGCCCTTCTAACACATTGATAAGGGCCTCCTCTCGCCTGTCTCTCTGTAAATGCTTTGTGTGAGGTTTTAACCCTGCTGTGAGGTGTCAGGGTTTATCAGCAGCTACGAGGCCCTCTCCACATCTCCTCACTGACTGACACACACAAGGGCTTTTAATACTTCACCCTTATTAACACTAGCGCTAATAGTATTGATAACGGGGAAGAGAGGTAGTGTGCTCGCAATAAGGGCATCTGTCATTGTCTCTCTCTGCAGGCCGCAGAATCTGTTTTGGTGCATTAAATCACATTATTGCAGTGAAAGTCACAGATATAATGGCTTTGTGCAGTCTAACAGAAAATGGCTCACACAATTATGTGAAAGTCAGGGTCTGGCCCGCATATCAGCATAATGGGGAAAGGTTTTAATATGCCCAAAAATAGGGTTAAACGCACACTCCGATTTATTATGTCCAGGTACAAGGTTGAATATTGAAAAACATTATTGATTTTAATCTCTTTGTTTTGAGCATTAACTTTTTAGTAATTGAACCTGTTTTACTTCTTTTTTTTGTCATATATACTCTGAAACTAGGTATTATACAAGTGAAATGCTAAAATGATTTTGTATTGTGCAAGTGTATCTAAATATAGTTGGATGATTAAAAAACATCTTCCTGAATAAATTCCTGAATATTTGATGTATTTATTGCTTTTGTTGGTTTCGGTGTAGAAAAGGCTGTAAGTCAAACTACACCTAGTCTCACTCCTAGCAAAAAGAGTTGTTTAATAAAGCATCCAAAATTCCCACATGCCATCATAGTCGTATTCTGAACTATTATGAGGCTCCACTATGAAAGTGCAAACTCAGCCATGAATATTGCATTTCTAATAATACCGTACACGCACAGTTGCACAAATACACATATATACACACACTCACCCTGACACACAAACACAGGCGCACAAACAGAACCCGACGCACTTTGCAGTTTTATTGCCCGATGCATAATCTCTTATTTACGCGGCCGCTGAGGTGTGTCCTCCACAGTCTGTTGCTCTTCGACTGACAGGCTGCACCTCTTTACCCACAATGCAGTGGTAAATTCAAGACCAGGCAGCTGTCTCCTCTGTTAACCTCTCTCTTTTCTCTTTACAAGACTTGCAAACACTTTATGCTCCAACAGTACATGAGAGAAGATAATCAGCATGTGGACATAAGACATATATAATCCTAAAGAGAAAAGAAATGAGAGATCGGGGTTAGTTGTCACACAGCAGAGCAGTCACAAAGGTTATATACTGTATACAAGTAATTGTTATTGAGTCAGAAGTTAAATTACACCAACGTGTTTTCATTAGTAGTGGTTCTGAATGTAGGTTTCAAACATCTAGTTAAAATTATTTTTTATAATTAAAAAATTAAGCAAAAAAATCTAATTTTATATTTTCACACTTTTAAACACAAAATTGTGACATGCAATCAGATATTTTTTTATTAGAGCCAGTTGTCGTGCGTTTTATGTTTTCAATTACATAATAATAAAATAAGTAAATGTAATACATTTTATAAATAGCGTGTATATTATGTATTAGACTTTTCATTGTAGCAAGTTGTCATGGATTTTAAATGTTGTAAATGTATTATTAAAATAATTTAATAGAATCATATATACATTTATTTCTTATTTTTGTATTTATTTTTTGGCCAAAACAATCATTTGATGATGTTACTTTTTACATTATCTTTACAGTTTTATTAATTTTTTTGTAATATATAATTGTTATATTTTGCCTGGAAAGCCTTTTTAATGGCAGTTGACCAGCTACTGGGGCATGTTGTCACAAAAAGGTAAATTTAGGGATATTTCTTTCCTGAGCAGCGACGGAAATGTTCAGTAACCTTTTTATAGCCATGAATTTACTACAGACACCCTGAGAAATATGAGTTGAAGTAGAAAGAATCAGCCCGATTCACTCTAATTATATTTTGATGTCTAATAAGGCTTTTGAAATGCATGCTCTCTCTCTCTCTCTCTCTCTCTCTCTCACACACACACACACACACACACACACACACACACACACACTTGCTGGCGTCTCATACATGACTCCTCTCTCTTGGAGCTGGCTCGCCGCTGCTGTTATCTGACCCCTCGTATCAGGAGTAATCCGGCTTAGCTAACTTAATGATGCCACTTGTGCTGTGCCGAATGCGACGGCGAACTCTATAAATTGCATCCATTAAAATGCAAATCCACCCTTGTCCAGAGTGCAGGGCCCTGACACAAAAGTGAGGGAGTCAAACCCGTGCTCCCCCTTCTGTCACCGCACCTCTTCCCACAAGGAACAAATACCCCAGCGATAACTGATGCTCCGATTATCATTCCTCTGCCATATTGCGGATGGAATGAACCCAGTGTGAAGGAGAGAAAGAAGAAAAGAAGCGGAAAAAAACTGCCCCCCGTTTCATTTTCAGAGATTTATAATTTTTTTGTTGTTGTCAGGAAATGAACAAATGGTTATCAATGTAACGAGGGAATCTTTCTTATCGGCTTGCCAGGTTTTTTGTACTGATACTCTTTGCAGCGTATTCCACAGGAAATGAATTTCTTCCTGTGGAGGACTGCTCTTTTTTTACCCTCTTCTTGCATCTTTTCAATTCGACCTGGCTTCAAAATCTGTCCCTCTATAAGTGTTTTTCCATAGCGGTATTAAAGAGCTAAGTCGGCTTATATAATATTATGTTCTAGACATTACGATGGATCACAAAGCAACAGAGCAGTTCAATTCATACAGTTATTTTTTCAGTCTGTAATTCTGAGTTGGCATCTGTGTACTTTCATTCACATTTATATTGCCTGGGCTTGTGTGTGTGAGTGGACTAGTGTGGTGATTTAAGCATTCTGTGTCATTGTGTGTTAACTCACACACTTATGAAAATACAATGAGGAAAAAATATTATGAGGACACTGGGATTAGCTGTCACACTTTTTACTTTACTTCTGAAAATCAATTTCTATGCACAAACCTTAAAGTCTAGGCTAAGGCCTCTGGTTAAATGTTTTTTTCACATTTCATGCACAGGAGAAAAGATTGAGTTCATTAAACATGTTGACCTTTAGTGACAACATGCCCCGCACAACATGGGGTTAGTTGTCACGATGGGGATTTGCCATTTAAATGGCGTATTAGCAGGCAGTAAAACAATTATGAAGCACAAAGTCATTCATACAACAACAAATTGTTAAACTATTGTCCAAAAGATGAAGTTACAAGATAGAAAACACATTGTCTATAAAATGATTTTGCTTGAGTTTAACCTTAATCTTCATTATATAATTAAGTGTTGATTTAAGCATAAAATGATCCCTATTTACAACAGTTTTAGGGTATTTGAAACATAAATACAAAAAAACCCTTCTAGAGAAAACAAACATGTATGCAATTTGACCTTATAGTTGCTGAGAAATAATTTGTGTGACAACTAGCCCCGGTCTCCTGTAAATGCGGTCCAGAGGTTGTTGCATTTTCCATAAGCTGAGATCCCTCTCTTGTCTTAATCAATAATGAAACATTGAAAATTCCTCAAGTTGACATCTTCATGTCTTAAGAACTAAGAAAGAGTGACTAAATACCACAGCTGTCGTGTGAATGAGGGAGTGATTGATCGAGTAAAATACATCGCATCATCACATGTAGTAGGATTTATTGAGTTTAAAAACAGTTGCAAGGCCTTTCAGTTTTTATAATCCTTATTCATTCCAAACCGTATTGGTATTGAAATGTCAGATATTGATATGGTAATGTTTTAATTTTGTCCATCAGGGTCGCAGAGCAAAAGGCAAGGTCGTATTCACACCCTAACGTTTTGTTGCATGTAGGCATCTGTAATAAAGGCCGGGGTAAGACACTGGACAAAAGGAGTGTTTGAATTTTAAAAAGACATTGGACCTGGAGCCACTCAACATAACATGGCTTGACTCGAGGTTTTCTGGACGGAGCCGATAAGGCTGCTCTGGGACCGAGTGTTGAACACGGAAGATGTATCTGAGAGTAATGTTTCATTGTGCCAAAGCGTGGGGAAGCGAACTGCCAATGCTCTGATCGTCTACACCTTTCAAGCTGTCACCGGTAGCCAGGGAAAGCGAGAGAGAGATGAGGAAATGATAGAGGAGGCATGAGAGAGTGATAGACGGATGGGGGAACGATAGAGGTTTCCACTCTGTCGTTCTCTGAGTCCAGAGAGCAGTGTCATGACAACTAGGATTTGGGTTTTGCTTTATAAGTAAGATGATAAGTCAAGTGTTGTGTGCAGTTCAGAGATCAGCTCGTGGTAGTGGATTATATTCCTCAAATCATGCCCGTATCTGGGAGTTTGAGATCTGGGATCATCTAAATTAGCATATTTTGTAGTGAGTAATACAGATATTTCTTATATGGTATGTCAAATGAGTGTTTTTCAAATATACACATGCACAAGAAGAGAACTTCTATTGGTCTGGAAATGTATGCTTAAGTATCAACACTTATTTGTGTAATTATTTTGACTTTGAATGCAGTTTCGGCTCAGTATGATTTAGTATTATTAGCTTAATATTGGTGTTTTCGACAATAATTCATAAATCTATATATTAGTGCTGTCAAACGATTAATCACATCCAAAATAAAAGTTTTTGTTTACATAATATATGTGTGTATACTTTGTATATTTATTATGTGTATATATAAATACACACGCATACAGTATATATTTGGAAAATATTTCCATTTATATTAATATAATTGATATTATATAAAAACAATTTAAATGTATAAACATAACATATTTTTCTTAAATATATACATGCATGTGTGTGTATTTATATAAATATAATAACTATACACAGTACACAGACATCTATTATGTAAACACAACTTTTATTTTGGATGTGATTAATTGTGATTATTCGTTTGACAGCACTAATATATATATATATATATATATGTGTGTGTGTGTAATTGTTTATTTTACTGGTTCAAGAAAATCTGATTTATTTATATTTAATTACAGTCGTTGATTTGTTCTTTGATTATAGAGCTTAATTAAAGAACAAAGACAGTCTGTTTACAAACACTGAACCACAAACATCCAGGCTATAGAAGCTGGATCTAGTTGAAGTGGTCGTCATAGTTTCTCATCTAGTCAGGTGACCTTGATGGCCGGATAAGTGGACACTTTCTCAGAATGTCAGGATGTGCATGTGCTCCTTGACATGTTGCAAGATAAACAGAAGAAATATTTGCACGGTTGTTGTAGTGGATTCTGGCTGAACACTTTTTTGCACAAGGTTTAATGAGAAAAAAATGTAGTGTAGGACTTTTGCTGTCACGGTTTCTACAGAAATGAAAACTGAAATAATGGCTTCTGAAAATACATCTTTGCTATGACACTGATAAATACATTTAATTTAAAATGTATCTAAACAGGAAGCTGTTAAGAGGGATTTGACAGCAAATATAAAATTTGTAGCATTGTGTTAATTAATTGTAGACAATAAGACTGAACTGTTCAAACGTTTGGGATGGAGAAATTATAGTTTTAAGGAAATTCATATTTTATGAAAGCATTACATCAAAATGACTGTAAAGACTTTTACATTGTTATAAAAAAAGTTTCTTAAAAATAGTAAGGCTGGGTAATGGATTCTGAAAATTCAGCTTTGCCTTTGCCAGCTTTTCCTTGACAGGAATACATTTTTACATTTTAAATTGTAATAATATTTCACAGTATTACTATATTTCACTGTTTTTAATCAAATGAATGCAGCCTATTAAGCAGCATTTATTTTCATGTTGACTTTAAACATGAAGTTAAATATGACGGTTGATTTTCTTTCAGTGCACTACCAAAGCAGTATTGGAATTCAGCCAGTCAACAGTATAACATTGACTACAGTTAATACAAAGTTAAAATAAAACATTTTCATAATGAGACCGCAGAAGCATGGCGCACAATCCAAATCCGAGAAGAGTAATAATCAGTTTTTTCTCATCCGCATGCCTCGATCTCTATCCTCTGAAGGTCTGAATATTTGTCACCTTGTCAGTTTGGGAGGGTTGGCGTGTCAAGGCATGCCCAGCGGGTGCTGCGGTGACAAAGGGCAGATGGTTGCCAGGACAACCCTGCGTGTGCGGCCGATGCCAGGCTGGTGCCACGCCGTGACCTAATAAAGCCGGCGCCATGGCGGGTTACGACCTGAAAACCGAGCGCAAAGGCCAGACAGATTGGCCGAGCAGCAGTAGGGCACAATGGGGCACGTACTCTACAGACTGACTCCTAATGGATTAATGTGTACTGGCGGTAGACCTCACTGCGTTTATCTACACTTTCTACACATGCTGTCCTTCAGCATGCTTTCTACTCAATCATGTGCCATAGTGTCATATTACTGTGATGTTTCCATCTGTAGCCATGTATGTTATGCATAGTAGACTAACTCCTCAAATAGGATGCACTTGAAACTGTTATTGTCCATATATGTAATTTATCATCTAATTAATGTTTGCATTGCTGTAATTCACTCAATATTCACTTCCTTTCAGCAGCATAATGATCCGAGTGCTTGTGGTTTGGGATTAAAGAAAGCAGCATTGCAATCATATCATTGGTATTAATGACATGTTTACATAGCAAATGCTCTTAACATGGTTGAAATGCTACTTGAAGGCCAGAAAATCCTGTCTTCACCTTATCAGATTCAATACAGCTGCTAATGCTAATGCGTCAGTGGCATATATGAAGGTTTATATGATGGGGGGGGGGGGGGGGGTAATAGATGCACAGCAGTATAACCCAGCAGTGGGTTGTGTTGAAAGTACTGTGGGTCAACTCTTGTTCCTTTGACTTGCATGTTGTTGTGCACACATAAGCCACTAGCAAGTGCTCTTTTGCTGTATTTGATCCCACTTGTCCTATTCACACATCTCAGTTGTGAAAGTGTATTAGAATAGGGTTTTCTCTGAGTGGCATGTTCTGTTTGGGATCAGAGAGACCCCATGACTGTTTAATATAGGTACAAAAACATGCATTACGATTTAAATATCAAGTTGAAACTTCATGACTTTTCCTAAACCCCCTGAAAGAGAACTTAGTATAAACACATTTTCAAGTTGATAAAATATTTCAAAAGTCCTTTGTAGAAAGATGTCACATTACTTGTTTGGGGTCTCAAACTGATATAAAGTTAAATGCAATATATTTTCAAATGCTAAGATTTTCTAATTGGTGTACACTCTGTAATGCCTTTATTTATTTATTTATTTATTATGGATTTTGATTAGGTTAGATGTTGTTATTTTACACATTTAATTTACTTACAATGTGGAAACATGTGGGAAATATTTATTTTATTTATTTATTTACGGATTTGATTATTGAGAAACACGTGGCAAATTTTTATATTTTAATAATAATAATTTATTATTATTATTATAATGACCATTATTGATGTTGTTGTTTTACACATTTATTTATTTATTTACAATGTGAGAAACATGTGGGAAAATAAGAACAATGTATGCATGTGACCCATACTTGGAATGTGTGCTCTGCATTTAACCCATCCAAGTACACACACACACACACACACACACACACACACAGTAGTGAACACAAACACAACATGAACACATACCTGTAGCAGTACTACAACTAGTATACATGCATATTTATTTATTTTAGAGTGTCTCCCGTAGAATACCAATCAATTCAATAAAATGGAGGGATGGAACTATTTAAAAATGAGCTGTGCTGCTTTCATCAAATGTGATTTCACTGAGATAGGGACTTGATGTCGAGTGTTTCTGTTTGTTCCTATTGCCAAATATCTTTGGTAGAAAAGTAACAAACTGTAGAGTGCAATAACTTGTCCATAAAGAGGCTCTAATTTGGAAGTCTAATGTATGCTGAAGCCAAAGTGGACGTATGACATATTAAAAATTCAGGATTTAATAAGAGTATTGTGCCGAATCTTCTTTCATCGGGTCAGATATTGACATTGGCAGAGTTCAGGTGCACTTCATTATGTATAATATTCTATGACGTTAATTAAAGTAATTATGAGGCCGTGGAGGGCAAAGATAGCTGAGGAGATTAAAGGTATTATGTCATGATTTTGCCATTATCGTAGTACATAATTTCCACTTTAATTTGAATTAATTGTATGCAACAGCGGTCTCAAAACATGTGGCTAATCTTTGCCCTCTGAAAAGGAGAGAGATAAAACGAACCCCTTCCTTTATACAGGTTAGAGTTAATTACATTTCATTTAATTATTTTTCTGTTACAAATTCAAATCTTTGCAGGCTAATACGTCTCCTCCCATCCGAGAAGAAATAAGAGGAGCAGAAACAGGATGGATTGAAAGAGAGCGGGGGGGAATGAAGTCTAGAGAGATCTCTCTCTCTCTCTCTCTCTCTCTCTCTCTATTCACTCTCTTTCTCTCGTTCTGAATAAGTGAACTGTCAGCAAATTCTGGGGCAAAAATTAATTATTTCAGCATGATAAACCTTTTCATCTGCTTGACTCCTTATACAGAAAAGCCAATTAATAATGTCAAATATGCTATCGCTCATGGGACGGCCCGTTGGCTAATGAGTGTGTTTACTATGTGGGCTGAGCAAAGTGAGTGCAATGGCAAAACTTTGTCCCGATCACGACACACCTGTCAGACCAACACCTCATCACTGGCACGTCGAGGGCAAACCTCATTTTATACGCCACTCTTTTTTCCTCTAGAATGAACTGCAGTCCGGGGAGGCTCTCCAGGATTGCAGAGATCCAATGGATGATTCACTTAATTATGGAGGCAGACTGGAGAAACACTCGTGTAATGATCTGCTGAAAGACATGACTGGGTCAGGACTGACTTCAGCTGTGTTGCAAATCGTGTACTTCACGGTGTACTTGCACTATGTACACTGTGTACTTGACCGTCTAGAGCAGGGATTTCCAACCTTTTTTGTCATCCGAACCTCTTTGACCTAAAATACTTACTTGAAGTAGCCCTTGTATTTCAATAGTTTAACAACATGTGTATGGTTCTCTGATGTTGTTTGATGCTCACATGACACGCAGTTCAAACATTACATTTAAAAAGTATTTTGTTTTGATATTAACATTTTGTTGATTTTCATTGTTTCTATTATCCTCATTTGTAAGTCGCTTTGGATAAAAGCATCTGCTAAATGACTAAATATAAATATTTTCAAACAACAGTATAGTGTAAACATTTTCAAAGGTGCTAAACCATTTTTTTATTTTTTATGAATTAGCCACAATTTTTTTTGTAATAACGCAAAAGTTTTTCGTTTATGGAATTATTATTCATTATTTTATAATTACATCAATGCACATTTACTTGTTGCCATTAGCTCTAGCATCTTAAACAAAGTCCAAGTTCAATAGGGTATGTTTCTCATCGCTTCCGCTTGTCACTGAACGTGTTAACAGCCATATTAAATTATGGCGATATATATATGGACTTTTAAGGTAATGAGTTAAACTAGCTGGCTGTTTTTATTGTTGACATTTATTTGATTTTTATTTCCAAATGTTAGTGAAAGGAATAAAAACAAAAACTTTGAGATATCAATCTGCATATGTGATGGACATCGGTTATGATCATCTTTGTATCTACATCGAAGGCATCTTGAGTAAAACAGCTTCATATTTAACAAACATGTGAAATGCTTGAACTGGAAATGACGAGACCCTTTTTAGTAGTCTATACAGAAGTCTGTTGCGCATAACCACTATATGAATGGCAGAATATTTTGGCTTGTACATAATGTGCATGTTACAGAACTTTTTCTGTTTGTTTTCTTATTTCTATTGATTATGTTTAAGGTATAGTCAGTATTTTTGGATGTTGGTCTGTTATTGATGTTAAATAGATTTCAGATAAGCTAGACACGAAGTAGTATAAAAACACAACATATTGTGGCTGGTCATTTTACATAAGGTCAGACTCTCTCTTCTTCTGTAAGCTGATGGTTCTTGGACGGAATAAGCTGTAATGTGTACCAGACTTCATGCCGCAAGTCAAATGTCTGGCTGTTGGAGACTAGTACTGTCCTGTTTGGCAATCAAAGAGTGAGGATTTGTTATGAACCAAGACTGAAACTGCTTTTGTATGAGTGGAGCCAGATCATCCACAGTACAGATGTTTGGTGTTGGATTTACTGTGACTTGCAGAGGTGTTTGGGACAAATAGAAGACCTTTTGGTTATTGAAGTGATGGTTGATACTATAATTTAGGTTCAGACCACAGATAATTTTGTTGTCAAGATTTTAAGTCAAAATTTCAGTTACACTAACTTTTGTAATGGCTTTGCATGTTGAAATAAATATTTTTTAATATATCATGTTAAATATATAAATGTTTTTTTTTTTATTGAAATCGGTCACACTTTATTTTAAGGTCCAATTCTTGTTAACAAACCATTAACGATGACCTTTGCCTCAATAAACTCCTAATTTGCTGCTTATTAATAGTTAGAAAGGTAGTTGTTAAGTTTGGGTAGGATCCGTGATGCAGAATATGTGCTTATAAGTACTAATAAACAGCAAATATGTTAATAATAGGCATGCTAATAAGCAAAAAGTTAATAGAGAGATTCGGTCTCTATACTAAAGTGTTCCCTTAAAATCTTTTATTTATTTTTTTTTTTTTGAATATTTTATAATATTTATTTATATGCCTGTTGCATCAAGAATACTGTGTGTGTGTGTGTGTGTGTGTGTGTGTGTATAGCGTAGAGTAGCATGTCCTCTTACCATTCGTTAATTCTTTGGGCTCTCTTAGGTGTTTGGACATGGCAAACCAAAGGGTTCAATGCACTGTCTATGTGTTAAATATAAAGCTGGTGACGTTGATGGCACTTTTCAGAAAGACATTAAACATAATTAATGATGGTTTGATGTAAATGTGTACTTTACAGCTGTTATAAAACTAATATAAAGATACAACTAATTTTAGTTGCATTATAAACCTGCTGAGGATTGTATTAGTAGAAGCTGTGGAAATGAAAGAAGAGAGATGTTATTAGCCTGTCTGGGATAATGTGTTAAAATAAGCGGAGTATTTCACTCATCCGAGCAGAATTGTATATCAGTGACACTTCTGCAGTTTTGACTTCATTATGTATATTCCCTTCAGCTGACCAAATCAAACTCATGTCAATCATATTTCTGGCTGTTTGTAAGCTAATGATTTGTATGCTTCTATCAATAAGAAGAGCCCTGGTCATTTTGATTTTGGCCCATTCTCAGGAAACTCTGCCATGTGAGTCTCCATGACTTACAGCTGCTGCGATTAAAAGAGGAAATCACAGAAAATAGAACATAGTCACATTACAGTATTTGATATGATGCATTCTTTTTAATGTGTTATGTGAAGGAAATCCAAATTAAATGTAAATATTTGCTTTTCATTCAAATATCAGCAGATTTTCATGTTGGTTCAAAAGTTTGGAGTCAGTTTTTATTTAAAAAAAAAATACTTTTATTCAGCAGGGACACATTAAATTGATCAAAAGTGACATTGTAATGTTTCCAATAAGTAAACAAATACATACATACACAGTTTGCACAAAACAATAACAACTGTTTTAAACATTGTCAATAATAATTATAAAAAAATTTTTTGTTCTTGAGCAGCAAATGAGCATATTAGATTGATTTCTGATGGATCATGTGACACTGAAGACTGGAGTGACTGCTGAAATAAATTATAGGAGTAAATTATATTTTAAAATATAAGTCATTGATGGTAAAGCTGAATTTTTAGCAGTCAGCAAAAAACAAACACTTATTTTAAATTGTAATAATAATTCACTATATTACTGCTTTTATTGTATTGTTGCAGCCTTGGTGAGCAGGAAACTTTAAACATACAAAATACAATCTTAGCAACCACAAACTTTTGAGCATTAGTATATGAATACCAACTTTACTGTGAAATATTGTAGTGCTTTAGGTTTAGTAACCATGAAAAATAACTATTGGTGTATTGCCAGGCTGTAAATATTGCACATATTTATGATTGAGTGTAATATAATAATTGTCAGCTGTGAAAGTTCAGCATCAAAGTTTCCAAATTAAATTATACAAATTTAAGTATTTTAAAGATTTTTATGGCACCATTTCCAAAGGGGCTTTTTATATGGCAAAGCTGAAAACTTCCACTCAATCAAAACAGCTGACACCCTTTTACAGTTACGTTTACAGTATCTGAGCGGACTAGAGAGCAAAATGGCTAACATGTCACCTAATGTGTGAACCGAGCGATACATATTTCTCATCTCTGGTATAACTTTTCTGCTCTCTGTCTGTCGGTCTGTCTCTCTCAGACACAAGTCCCAAGTTGTTTGCACATTGTTTAAGTGCTGTCCTCACACTAGCATTCCACCTCGCATCATCGTCGCCTCAAACGAGGCGAGAGAGGGTGAGGCAAAACCACAGAAGTGACAGAAGTCCCAATTGTGGTGGCTGAGAGATGTGGACTTCCACATTCTTTCACGATCCGAGCAGTCGAGCTCCAGCTAAGAGGCAAGTCGCGGCCATGCTTTATTTATCTCTTCGTTTTTGTGGTTTCACAGACGTTCCCGCCCGATATTGCCACATGTGATGGGTTCTTCTCATTGACACATCAGGAGACCGAGTACCTGTTTAATACCTCTCGTTGTACCTTTTTCTTGGTTGTAAGCATAAAAAACAGTGGCTGCGCTGAAAATAAACACACAACATCGCTGCTGTGGGATTGTGTGTCTGTCTTATCCTCCGTGGTCTTTGCATGTGGTAATGGTTTGGTTTTCTTTCAACTCGAAACAGACGCATTTGCCAGCAAATTTAAACATCATAAGAGGGCACTACTGGAGGATCTCCAGACAAACGGAATGAAAAGAGCACACTGTAACTCAACTCCTCTTTTATAATCATGTCTAAATCAACTACAGTCATCTGAGGTGAGGCCAAGTCAGTGATCTTACAATCCGATGGAAGCCATTGTCATAATTTGTGGCATGTTATCTTTGGGGTTGCATGGAATAATTTTGAATGACATATTTGATTAAGCTGTTTTAGAATTTGGCAAATGTAGATAAAATCAAAAGCATTAAATCGTAAATTCTAGCAGGAGGTATACAACTGTTCCCATAAATGCGCTGGTTTTTTTTGGGGGGGGGGGGGTGCAATTGGAATTACAACCTGGCATTTATTACTATGTACTTGGCCTGCTTGGTCTGAATATTAAAACGTAAATCAAACTGAGTCTATTTCAATTTTCACTCATACTGAAACCTTTTAAAGTTTGCAAATATACAACTAAATAAATCGAGAACTCTAAAACACCATTACTTATATTCAACACTTTATTTAGATTTTCAGCATCACAGATAAAACGTGCCATTTGCTACCTTGTTTATTGATAATGCTAATTCATTGTTCAAATATTTTGTTAAGACTTTACAATTGCTTCCGTGTATGTATGTGTGCATTTTTAAATGTAAAATATGAATAATTAAAACAAGTCAAATCAAATATTATTATGAATTAATTACTATTAATAACTATTATATGTATAACTAATTTATAACTGTATTATAAAAATATAAAAAATGTATAACTTTACTATATATTTTATACTATTCTTTTCTAATACCGTTATATACTATTTTGTACTGTAGTATTTCAATAAAACATTTTATTAATCATTAATTCAAATGTATTGTTAAATTATGTTTTATAAAATGTATTTCAATTTAATAATAATAATAAATGTGACAAATAATTTAATGGCAGTAAAAACATTTTTTTTAAAAGACCGCAAAGCCTTATATAGGCTGTTCTCTTGATTTCTGTGTCATTGTCAGCCATTAAAGCACCTATACCGGCTCAACTTACCCCATATCCCTTAAACTGATGTACTTGATCAATAAAAGCAGAGTGAAAACTCTTCTCAAATCTCCTCTGCGATGACGCAGGAAAATTGTCCACTGTTTTCCACCACAGTCTGGGCAGGTGTCACGCAAGGTCAAAGTTCACTGGCCAGCACATGACTCAAGCTCTCACAGGAGGAGTTTTAACAGTCCCAAGGGACAAGGCACCTGTTCAGCATGTGGGAGGTAGGAAAAGCAATCAGACCTTTAGCCCCAGCCAGTGGACACACACCAGCTAATGTCCAGCATGTGAAGGGCAGGAGGAATCTGTGGAATGCTGGGCCGGTGATGATGATGATGATGTATGGAGGAGAGGGAGAGAGACAGACACCTTGCACGTTGCACCTGTACCGGAGGGTAGAGTTACAAGTCTAGCACAAGGCCACAGGAGGAATGTGTGTTTAGCTTCTGAAGCAGGCCCACACCAGTGGACACCAGCAGATGGGCAGCTGAGAGCTGGCTTAAATTAGACACACACATACACGCACACACTCTCACTTCAAAAATAGAGGGTCTTGAAGATGTGGTTGTTTGCATACACTTTCCTGGCTGCTCCTTCATACTTACAGGTGTAGGTCTGTTCATTCCAGAGATCAGTAAACAGGCAGGTTGCACAATTAGTCATGCTTTACACAAAGGTCAACAAGCTACCAGTTGGCGGAGTTGGGTTTGGAATAAACGTGTTGTTTTAAAGTGGCTTTTCAGTTATTCATGTAGAAAGAATATGAACTCGTTGATTTTTCTTTAATAATAATTTAAGAAATAAATTATTTTATTTAGCAATGATGCATTAAATTGATCAAAACTGACATCTGTAATTTAAATAAAAACATTTATTTCAAATAAATGCTGTTCTTTTAATCTTTATATTCATCAATATTATATTAAGAAGTACAACTGTTTTTAATACTGATAATAATAATATTGGTTGTTCATTAATTCATCATATTAAATTATCTCTGCAGTATCAAACTGCAGTAATGATACAGAAAATTCAGCTCTATCATCACAGGAATAAATAAAAAATGTAATGGTTATTTTACATTTTAAAACTATTTCACAATATTACAGTTTTTACTGTATTTTTCATTAATACAGACTTATTTGAGAAAAATAGTACCTACTCCACTTTTTAATGGTAAGTCAGCATGAAGTAAACTGAAATTATTATGTGCAAAGAAATTGTAGAATTTAAAATAGCAGATTTTCTTTTTTTTTACATTTGTTTGTACATGTGGTGGTGATGAGTCTGTACAATTTAATTACCACCATAAATTCATATACCAAGTCAAATCAGTGACTGATACGAGAGACGTTAAACTAGCATCAGAAATGCACAAATATGTGGAATGTCACAAACAACCAATCAGAATCAAGTATTCTAAAGAGGGATGTTTAATAGTAATAATAACTAAGTGACAGCAGCACTGTAATGTGTTCTCTTCATAAACATCATCTAAGGAAATTAAGACCCCGGAGCTAATTGGTGATGTTCCCAAATTGATCAGACGCACACTAATTTTATACGTCAGTCTGAACTGTGACTGCAGGCGACAAATGCAAAGCTTGTAATACATCCACAGAATAGATTTATGCAACCAAAATGCTCTCATAAACAAAGGTCCCAAGTGCCCGTGAGTGAGCGCACTCTTATAAATGTTCAGCCTGGCACATAACAAATTTGAAGGGAGAAAGCGTGCTTTGGCCTCCGGAGGCAACATAATTAAATTATAATCAGCACGGATTAATTAATCTATAATATTTATTCCTCTGTTTCGAGAAGAAGGCAGCGCAATGAAGGGTATTTGTGTTCACTCTTCATTGTCTTAATAATGGAGGAGAATGCGACGAGGGGAAAACTCAACAAGGCCCCTTGACGCCGCAGCCAGAAGGTTATTGCTGATATCACATGCTCTGAAAGCACTTATCACATACAACAAATAATTAAGGGGCTGATAATAAGAAAATTAACATTGGCTTTGTGTGCGTTTGTTTTGTGAGGCGCCTCATTGTGATGAAGGCTTTAGGCGACCCGGAATAAATTACCCGGGTAAGTCACGCTGCAGCATGCAGAAGAGATGTAGTCATTAGACTGGTGATAAGTGGCAGTGAAAGGGAAAAGGCCCTTCCATTCTCTCCAAATGATTTGAAGCCAAAGCCTCAGATCAAATGATTTGGTCCACGGAGACCTCGGAGGGGCTGCTGAAGGCATAAAAGAGAAGAAAATAAATGTCCGGCACTGTATGCTGAGACGAGGCAAACAGATTAATCCACTAAAACAGACCTTTATTGACATACCTATATGAGCCATTCTATAAAAACAACGTGGCCCTCTTATGCATATAGTACGCATTAAAAATTACAATAATGAGTTTGTGCAACTGCTGAGGACATGAAAGAGAAAAATAAACGCCCTGCACTATATGCCAAGCTGTGATGAACAGATTATTCCTCTAAAACAGATGTTTATTGACATGACATTATTATGAGTCATTCTATAATACAAGTGCCAATTTTGGCCATAAAGTACAAGTTCAGAAATTGATTAGCTGTTTTTTTATATGATGAGAATGATGCATTGGCCAATCCACAGTGTTTTCTAACTTTCAACTGTATTAGTACATTTACAAATGTTGATGTAAAATAAGTTCTAGAATTGTTAAATAAATATTATGATAATATTATCCTTTCAAGAATTGAAAACTTCAAGGAAATGTTACTTTTTTTTAAGCTTATCACTTTAAAATTTTCACTCTGTTGCCCAGTTGAAACTTTGGATAGACATTTTAAATCATTAAAACATACTTTAAAGACTGGACTCTTAGACTGGAAAATTACACTACATTATTCGAAATAATATTATTGTTACGCAAATTAAGATTTTTACAAACCATAAAACAAAATTCAACTCCATCCCACTATGCTTAAAAGATGTTTGAAATAAATACAAGATACTTAAATTCATCAGATATTGCTTTCTCCAGAATAATCAGGTGAACAACAAACACACAATGTTATAAAGAACCATTTTTCGTTCCACAAAGAACCTTCTTAACATTTCTTCTTAACATGTGTGACAAAGTAAACACTTTTCTTGGTGTGACGAACACTTTAAAATCGTTTTTCCACTAAAATAACCTTTTGTGTAATAGAAATGTTCCATTGATGTTAAAGGTTCTTCATGGATCCATTGATGCCAATCACAAACTTTTGTTTTTAAGACTCAGTTGTTCACCTATCAAGGTGCTGAATCATTACAGCCTTTGGATTACTTGCTTTTTACTCTTTCCACACAGAATTCAAACATCAGTGTAAGAGTCACCTAAGAGCCATAAGCATTGACTTCCCATAAGAGAAATCAGCATCCATCACAGTTTTCTGATCCTCTGCATGGACACATGCCAGATATACATACTAGAATCTCAACTCTATGAGTTTGAGCTTTCTCTGATTGGCACCGCTGCTCTGTAGCTACCGCCATCCTGCTGATCACGTCTCAGTGAAGAGCAAGATCCCAACAAGTTTAGGAAGCGGCAGTGACAGCGCATTGTCTTCCAACAATACTGCGCAGACAGTGGGCAAAGGAGATGGAGGAGAGCGGAGGGGACGAGGGACAATGGTGAGGAAGAGACACGCATGAACAGTTGCTGCTTCTTTTATGTCGCCCGTCTAGACAGCGATGTTCCACCCCAAAAGTTTTTTTGCAAAACAAATGAAAGGGTGAGGTGTGAAAATGATCTCCAATGAGGAGCTGAAAACCTTTGACCCCCCCTGATTACTGCAGAGATTTCTAGCTTTGAGATCAACACTGGCTTGCATTGTAACTCTGCGTTATATGACTCAAACTCGTTGCTATAATATTCCTGTATTATATTAAATTGTTTCAAAATCAACAACTTATTCCTAAACTAATTTTTACATAAGGAGACTTAAATACAATGCAACAAATTGTTAAAAACAGTTTTATCTTAGAAATTGATAGAACATTTAAGAAATAATTACAAAGAAATGGCAAGTAATAGTATTACATGTACAATTTTAAAGTAAAAATCCCGAAATAGCATTTTGTATAAATAAATCAATAGTATAATATAAATTAATTAATTAATTAATAAATATATGTATATATAGATTTTAATTGTGTGTGTGTATATATATATATATATATATATATATATATATATATATTTATTTATTTTTATTAATTTTTTTATTTAAGTTCAAGAATTTTTACTTTGAAAATGTTAAAAGTCAAAACCGCAAATGAAATGGCAAACAAATACACAGAAAAAAAAACTAATTCTGGCATGATGTTATCCTTACAGACGCTTCCTTTAACCATAAAACACAATGTAATGTGCAATATAAATTACAGCTAAAACACCTACATTTACACATCAATTAATTTAGCCCACTCTTTTATCCAAAGCATCTAAGGAATACAAGAAGCGAGTGAGTAATATAAGAAGTGAGGTAATAACACAAGAAGTGTTAGCAATGCAAAGTTTCAAGTGTCAATCAGAATAGTACAAGCTAGAACAATAGGGATATATGATCATAGTGGAAGCATTTCACCAGTCAAAAATCAGTATGAAATTGGACCCTATTTTTACAGCCTTTTAGATTTGAACTTGGGCATCATTTTTCAGTTTGTGTGTATGTATGTGTGTGTATACTAATTATAATATCTGTTTACTCTCTCATTTGTATTGTAAAATGTTGTTAGTATAAATATCATTGCAAAACCAGGCTATATTTTTAAGCGTTAAATCTCCAACATATTGTACTATGCTGGATCTTCAGAATGCACAGGTGGTCAGACAGCTCTCTAAGAAACATGGGAACGGCATGCACAAGAAGCCTACAAGTACACACACATTCAATAACATACATGTACCGATGACTGTACACACTCTCTCTCTCACACACACACATACGAACACACGCTCAGTCATGAAGGTCTAGCTGTGAATAAGCCAGGATTTACACAGTGGCTCCACCTTTCATCATATCCCAGGTCTCATTGTGTCTGGATAAACCGCAGAGATGCCTTCACAGAGCACTGTATCACATTCATTCTCATCAACACAACAATGACATGACACGAGATTACGATGCATAGCTAACTACAGAGGTTAACCCACATAAGACACAAAATATTATTGAAACACATGCATAATAACAATAAACCTATGACTTTTTAAACATTTTCTGTTTAATAAACTTTTAAAAACAAGGGTTCCATCTTGACGCCATGGGAGGACCTTTAAAAGTCCTTCTTTGGTTATTTAGAAAACTCTACACTACCAATCTCAAGTTTGAGATCAATAAGAATATTTATACTTTTCCCTGGCAAAGATGCATTTAATTGATCAAAAGAAGCAGCAAAGGTTTGTATAATGTTACAAAATACTTTTTTTTAAAATAAATACTGTTCTTTTGAACTTTCTATTCATCAAAGAATAATGCAAATGTATCATGGTTTCCACAAAAATATTACGCAGACCAACTGTTTTCAACACTGATTATTAAACTTAAGCAGTAAATCAGCATCCTCAGTAAAAAAAAAAGTTATTTATTTAAAATGCATTTATTTAATACTAGGCATATTTAAAAACTATTAACATATTTATTGACATATCTCTAGAGACTTTCTGATATAAAAATGATAATTAAACTTAATTCAAAAAAGTAGTACTGAATTTGTAGTAGACGTACTTGTTGTGCACAATGCATATTAAGCCTAAAATATGTTTTAATGTAACTGTTGGTGAGGATCGATGCTATTTGAATAATATTGGTCATTAAATTTAAGATATTTGAAGTGTACCCAAAGTATAGCCTACTTGCAATAGTTCCACTTTAGCACAATCAAATAGCTCAGGAATAAATTACTGTATTAATTTTCAATATTAAAATAGAAAAGATTTTTAAATTGCTAAAAATATTTAATATTACTCCAAATAAATGGAGTAATGGAGCCTTGGTGAGTTTATACATTATATAATTATATTTAAATATAATTTATTTAGGTATTGTTTTAGATAGAGTTTCAGGTGTTTCTAGAAAATGTGCTAACAGACTGATAGATCTGTGACCACTGAAGAGGATCAGCCTTTTTTAGGTGCATACTAACTGGTTCATTCTATCAAACCCCCGACCCGCTCGGCTGTAAATCGTGCAGCAACTGTGCCGGGATATGCCACCCACTGTGCTACTGCAGCATGCAGAGAATGGGCATGTCGCATGCCAGCAAAGCTGGAACTCAATAGGCCTGTATGTCCCTCATGGGTCAGCTGGTGAAAAGGGTGTGAGTGTGTGTGTGTGTGTTTGGGAGTGGGGGACTTGTAGGGATCACATCCTCAAGCCCCCATTTCATGGGCCAACGCCTCGTTGTGGTAACCTGATCTGTGTGTGTGTTTGTGTGTTAATACTAAACGTTTCACTTGAAGCCAAGACAGTGCAATATTTAAATAGAGTATTAGTTCAAGTCTAAGCCATAATTAGGCATGCAAATTAAATGCAAATTAATATTTTGTTCTGGAATTGCTCTCGAATTTGTCATTTGTTGTTTCCATTCTGGAAATATACATGGCGGAAAATGCAAAATACAGTCAATGAAAGCAAAATTAATGAGGTGATGGTGTTACTTTGGCGTCGTTCCATGTGCTGCTTTTCAGAGACCGCTCGGCCTTGCTTGCCAACCATGTTCTGTGTCCATGGCAACGTCTAAGTGATGTCTGCATAATCAGAGAGATTAAACGGAAACAAAGGTGTGGCCTGAGTCTTATTGGGCAGCCCGAGGAGCAGGTTTACATAACACTGTTCAAACAATCCTTTCTTTTCTTCAAAACAACAGTTGTGCAGACACAACAATTGAAAGATGAATCAGCAGGTGTACATTAACACCAGTGTTCTCAGTATATGTATATACAAGTCCACTTACACTGCAAGTAAGCACAAAATAGGTTTCAGGTTTTTTTTCTTCTTCTTCTTCATATAATATAATATAATGTAATATGTTAACAGAATTTATATATTTACTTTAAGTATTTTTTTTAGCAAAAATATAAAAGACTGGTCAAATTTTTGGAATCATTAAGATCTTATTCTCACCAAGGCTGCATTTATTTAACCAAAATACAGTGAAAACAGCAATATTATAAAACATGACTACAGTTTAAAAGAGCAGTTTTCTGTCAAATGTATTATTATATATATTAAAATGTCATTTATTCCTGTAATGCATCATTACTCCAGTCTTCAGTGTCACATGATCCTTCAGAAATCACTCTAATATGCTGATTTGATGCTCAAGAAATATGTATTACAAGCATCAATACTGAAAAGTTTTTTTTTTTGTGGAAACCATGATCCATAGAAAGTTCCAAAGAACAGCATGTATTTTAAAATAGTAATCCTGTAATTTCCTGTCACTTTTGATCAATTTAATGTATCCTTGCTGACTTTTTTAATTTCCTTTTCCTGTTTAGTGCATCACAGCTTCCTCAAAAATATTAAGCAGCAAACCTGTTCTTTTAAAACATAAGAATATTTTGCAACATTGCTGTGTTTACTTTATTTTGCCTTGGTGAGCTTAAGAGACTTCTTTCCAAAACATTTAAAAATATTAATAATTCCATCCTTTTGACAGGTAGTGTATCATATGCATATACTGATTACTTTCACTAACATCGATATTATTAATCTATACAATATGTCTCATTCGTGTCTTTTTCATGTTATTATTGATATTGTTTGTGTTTTTCAAAGTGACCGTAGCTAGTACTTCATGAACGAAATCTGTGGAATGGACAAATTTTCAAATATTACAATTTTTATATTTATGAATATATGATACACGCACACTTGAGATGTCGTACTAAGCGGTAGTCCCTATTTAGTGCTACCCTTCCCCCTTCATTCTTTCTTACCCTCTCAACCCAAGCAACCCCCCCCCCCCCCCCCGGTCTCAGTTCCTGTTTGGGCTGGTATCATCCATTCAGCGCTACACTAGCCCGGGATGCATTAGCATGAGAAAGTGCCGGTGCTGCCTGGTGGCCAGGGAGTCGCTGCAGACATCCAGCTGTCCATTGAATCCAATTTCCCCCTCTCCGACATCCTCCGCCTGAATCAATCATGTTTACTCTGCCTTTTTTGATTTGCATTGTCACTACGCTCAAGCCCCCCTATTTTTCTGCAGTTCGCGCTCATCTGCCCATCTTGCCGGTATCGTGCGCTCCCCCTCGACCTTTGGTTGCGCACCCAGACTGCTCTCTTTCTGTTGGGCGACAACAGTCCTCCCACCCTTCCGCCATTACACTAGGGCACATGACTTCTGTTACCATCCGTCAGTGCTTGACAGCTCTTGGAGTGCTGATTTATCTAATTAGCAATCAATTAGCTTGTTACAACTGGATGCAATTACCTTTCACAGAGAGCGAGAGAGGAGGGCAGGTGGTTGAGGTAATAAATCCCGGTTAAGTGGAGCCACTCCCTCCCTCCCCTTCCCTCCTCTTCACAGGAGTGTCTGACAGAATTACAAGGCCAGTGCTGAAAACGCAAACACAGTCTCCAGGGGCTACTTTCTCCTCCTTTGCTAATGTGCCGAAATCCCACTTTAATGAATATTGGATGGCTGAAAAGAAAGAAAAGGGGGGGACGAAAATCGCCTGGCTTTTTAATAATAAGGCCAGATTTCCGCCCGTTATAATCCTTGACAAAGGCTGGGTTGTTTTACAGCTGCTCCAGACGCAGAGGTGTGTGAAGGGTCAGTGAATAATTTTCTGCATGGTTTGAAGCCATTAAGAGTGACCGGTGACTAAATACATAGCCCCCTCTCACTGTGAAGCGCTAACCTACTGATCGTGTCATTCTAGACAGACCGCAAATGCAGTTCTTGGTTCTTTACAGGAGAGAGAGGATTGTCAATGGTTGATATCCCCCGAGGGTCTCTGTTTTGACGAGTCATACCCATAGAGGTTATATTCCAACTCAAAATGCAGAGATAACTATAAATATGTAATTTGTTGGTTTAAGCATCTTGACCAATCTGTAAAATTAGCTTAACCAGTAGCATGAGTTTGGGGTGGGACAATATGTTCGGCTGACCAATGGAAGATCAGTGTCAGTTCATATTGGTGACACTATTGGAACTGAAATGATAAATGAGATTTACTCACCCTCATGTCATTCCAAACCTGTATGACTTTTCTTTCTTCTGCAGAACACAAAATAAGATAATTTGTCCAAACAACATTGGAGCCCACTGACTTTCCATGTTCAAAATCATTGAGACTTGTTTTCCCCACAAAGTCTTTTTTTTGTGTTTGACAGAAAAAAGATGCAAGTAACACCTTGAGGGTGAGTAAATAATGACATATTTTTTACTTTAACTATTCCTTCAATGTGCCCATTCCTTCTGCACTTTATCCCAAATGTTAGACCATTAAATTATGGTCAAAACCTAAACTGAGAATTGTCTGATCCTGCTAAAATAGTTAGCAGTCTTAATTTATTCTTTGATTGATATGCTCATTACCGCACTCGTCCTGACAGCAAGACAGCAAGAGTGAAAGGAGAAGAAGTCAGCTAAGAGCAACATATTCCTGATTGAAGGTGAAAGGTAAAGTAAATTATTTTAAAGTTCATTTTAAGCACATCCACAGAATTTACCCATATTAATTAGATTCGCATCTGTGGTAGATTTCTCCTAATTATATTTAATAAGTGCAATGAGTCATATTCCTGCGGATGACGGTATTAAGCTGGCATCTCAATAAATTAGAATGTCTGGAAAAGTTCATTTATTTATAATCAACTATTGTGAAAGGTATTAAATAAATTCAGCACACAGCTGAAGTAGTTTAAGTCTTTGGTTCTTTTAATGTATATGGCTCACATTTAACAAAAACCCACCAATTCACTATCTCAACAAATTAGAATATGGTGAATGCTAATCAACTAAAAACACCTAAATTATTTTAGTTTGGTTCAAGATACACAATCACGGGGAAGACTCATGACAGTTTAAGCACATCCACAAGGAGGGTAAGAATTTACCCATATTAATTAGATTCACATCTGTGGTAGATTTCTCCTAATTATATTTATTCATTGGGTAGACATGTGATCTCTGAGAGCTGAACACATGACCTTGGCATTGCTAGTTTCTTAAACGAACTTGAGAATCATAATTGTGCCCACACTGCCAAAAGCACCAAAAGTTGGAAATATGTATGGAAATATGTATATGTGTGTATGCTTCCATACCACCTATGTGATCACCTCCATATTAGTATATATATATACATATATACATAACACACACATTCACACACTAATTTGTTGAGATAGTGAATTGGTGGGTTTTTGTTATATACACACACAATTAAAAGAACACACACATACACATACATACATACATACATACAGGTGCATTTCTTAAGGTATAATGATGTGCTGTTTTAAGTAAAAATTACAATGTTCATCCAAAACACTTTTTCCCACTTTCTCCCTCACATGGAGGGCGTGGAGTGCTCCAAATTGCTTTGTTAACCTAATTTTCATCTCTTTCAAGGGGATTTCAGTAATTCAACTCAAATTGTGAAACTTGTGTATTAAATAAATTCAGTGCACACGTGTTTATTTTAGACTGAAGAAAATTATTTATTCTTTTAGTTTAAGTCTTTGGTTCTTTTAATTGTGAATTTACATTTAAACTTAACATTTAAATACAATTTCAATAACTGATATAATGTTAATATACCAATCTATTGAAGTACTGAAATCAGTTTTTTACCTTTGTAATAAACTGATTACCACCAAAAGCAGGTGGTGATGAGAAAGTCACATGATGGATCAAAACTTATCACAAGCAGCCTTTAAATACTAACATATATAGAAGGTGCTCAGTGTCATTCACACAAACAATAAACACCATCAAGTTAATACACATGAAACTCGTATAAGGCAAAAAATATTAGATGTAACACACAATCCTAATGTACAAAACTGATAAGAAAAAAACATAGAAGAAACAGTTATTTCAACAAACAAACAAAAAACATCAAATTTGAAGATTAATGCAGGGAATTATCAATTTACAGTGATTCACTTGTGTTTAACATAATTCAAAAATAACTTTCAGGTTTACAATTCATTTTAGTTTTTACATTCATTTAAAAATGTACTAAACAAATATAAGCTAACGTTTTTGTTATGTAAAATAATTTTGTTTTTCATATATTATTTTCAGACATGAGCAGACCTATGTATTCATGCAATTAATGTTACACATTTAACGAACACTTACAAGCGCGCACTTTGGCAGAATTAAATTCAAACAGTCATTAGCAGCCATTAGTTCTGTAAAATTGAGCATCGGAATGGACAAACTTGTTAAGGGAGAAAACTAAATGTGGAAAATGCCAGCGAAGAAACGCATTCAAACAAGAATAGTCTCAGCATCCGCGGTGAAGAGAGTGCTGGACTTACCTTCGGTTTTCCCAGCCACCCTCTTGAAGATGTTCAGGCAAAAAAGAAACAGCCATAAACTACTACGCAGCAATCATCCTTATTACAAAAATGTGGCAAAACCTCTCTGAAGAGAACCTCAGATTATTAAATTCGAAAATTCTTTCCATATTTGGATCAACATAGGCTACATTTGTGAACGCACACTTTCTGCAATGTCAAGTAATACTTCCGTGCACATTTTACAGAATGCAACTTACAATCTCAACTTCATTGTGCTCTTACTCATTTCGAAAAATTGGTTCCCGACAGCATCAGGTGTTTTATTATTGGTGAGTAGATTTATTTATTTAAATAAATGTAATCATTTAGATATCATAATATTTAGGCTATAAATAAATAATATTATAAATCTGGTTGTTTGTATCCATGATGTAATAAGTAAATGACTTGCACTTGGACCATAGTGTGGCCCGGTGGAAAAAAAGGTTGAGAACCACTGCCATAGATGGATCCATGTCCCCTCTAAATAACTCAACACACAGCCATTAATGTTTAAACCGCTGGCCACAAAAGTGAGTACACCCCTAAGTGAAAATGTCCAAATTGGGCCCAAAGTGTCAATATTTTGTGTGGCCACCATTATTTTCCAGCACTGCCTTAACCCTCTTAGGCATGGAGTTCACCAGAGCTTCACAGGTTGCCACTGGAGTCCTCTTCCACTCCTCCATGACGACATCACGGAGCTGGTGGATGCTAGAGACCTTGCGCTCCTCCACCTTCCGTTTGAGGATTCCCCACAGATTACTTTACCCTCAGCTTCTTTAGCAAGCAGTGGTCGTCTTGGAGGTGTGTTTGGGGTCGTTATCATGTGGGAATACTACCCTGTGGCCAAGTCTCAGAAGGGAGGGGATCATGCTCTGCTTCAGTATGTCACAGTACATATTGGCATTCATGGTTCCCTCAACTCATTTGTCTATTTCCCAAACACAACCTCTGGATATGACGCTGAGCACGTGCACTCAACTTCTTTGGTCGACCACGGCGAGGCCTGTTCTGAGTGGAACCTGTCCTGTTAAACCACTGTATGGTCTTGACCACCATGCTGCAGCTCAGTTTCAGGGTCTTGGCAATCTTCTTATAGCCTACGCCAGCTTTATGTAGAGCAACAATTCTTTATTTCAGATCCTCAGAGTTCTTTGCCATGAGGTGCCATGTTGAACTTCCAGTGACCAGTATGAGAGAGTGAGAGCAATAACACCAAATTTAACACACCTGCTCCACATTCACTCCGGAGACCTTGTAACACTAACGAGTCACATGACACCGGGGAGAGAAAATGGCTAATTGGGCCCAATTTGGACATTTTCACTTAGGGTGTACTAACTTTTGTGGCCAGCGGTTTAGACATTAATGGCTGTGGGTTGAGTTATTTTGAGGGGACAGAAAATATACACTGTTATACAAGCTGTACACTCACTATTTTACATTATAGCAAAGTGTAATTTCTTCAGTGTTGTCACATGAAAATATATAATAAAATATTTACAAAAATGTGAGGGGTGTACTCACTTCTGTGAGATACTGTGTATATATATTAACATTTATTTACTTATGATATTGCAAATGATTTCATTTACATTTAAAACCTTTTGTATGTGCTTTAGATGTCATAGAACATTACAAATGTATACCTATAATTTTAAGAGTCAAACTGACCCTAATTGGATGTAAATTTTCCCTGAAAATGCCACTATGAAAACAGATAAAACAGCAAACCTTTAACATAATATTTCTCACACATTACAAAATTAAATAAATACATAAATAAATATACACACATAGGTGAAAGCATATGGTTTTTAAAACTGTAGGCTATTTTACACCTGGTTTATTTTTTTCTGCTGAGAAAAAAAAGTTAATTTTATACATTTTGATTTTTAACATTTAAAACAATTTAACTTTTTGAACCAAAGACAAGTGGAAACTACGTATTCTGTATGCTTTTCTAAATTGCAAACAGTAGAAGCATATCACTAGCAATGGCAAGACCATGAGTTTGATTCCCAGCTAAATTAGCACGCATCGACGCACTGTACATTTCTTTAGGCAAGGCAAGGCAAGGCAAGTTTATTTATATAGCACATTTCATACACAGTGGTAATTCAAAGTGATTTACATAAAAGAAAGTGAAATAATCATTCACAGCAATAAAAACAAGGAGTTAAAAATAATAAAACAAGGAATTTTAAAAGGATATAGAAATTGATTTAAAATTAAATTTAAAACAGTTAAATAGAAAAGGATTATACATAAAATAATGCAGTCAGTTCGGACGCAGCACAGTGCTCATTCAACAAATGCACAGCTAAATAGATGAGTTTTGAGACTGGATTTAAATGTGGCTAATGTTTTAGCACATTGGATCTCTTCTGGAAGCTGGTTCCAGCTGCGGGCGGCATAATAGCTAAAAGCGGACTCCCCTTGTTTTGTGTGAACCCTTGGTATTTCTAACTGACTCGATCCTACTGATCTGAGTGGTCTGTTAGGTTTATATTCAGTGAGCATATCTGCAATGTATTTAGGTCCTAGACCATTGAGTGACTTATAAACGAGTAAAAGTACTTTAAAATCAATCCTAAATGTATCTGGAAGCCAGTGTAAGGACCTGAGGACTGGTGTGATATGCTCAGATTTTCTGGTTCTAGTCAGTATCCTGGCAGAAGCGTTCTGGATGAGCTGCAGCTGTCTAATGGTCTTCTTTGGAAGGCCGGTGAGGAGACCATTACAATAATCCACCCTGCTGGTGATAAAGGCATGAACAAGTTTCTCCAAGTCTTGACTGGAAACAAAACATCTAACTCTTGCAATGTTTTTGAGATGATAGTATGCTGATTTAGTTACTGCTTTGAGATAAAAGCATCTACCAAATACATTAATATAAATCTAAATGCCCTTAGAGGGTACTTTGTTGTTGTTGCTATGTTGTACAGCTGCCTTTAACCATGAATGTACATTTCTTTAGATAAAAGCATCTGCCAAATGCATTAATATAAATCTAAATGCCCTTAGAGGGTACTTTGTTGTTGTCGCTATGTTGTACAGCTGCCTTTAACCATGAATGTATTTGGTCCAACTGACCTGTGGACATCATAATAAAATCACAATAGTAATTTGATACACATATTCGACAACACATCAGGGTGCCTAAACTTTAAATACATGTTCATTTCTCTAAATGAGGAAAAGCCACCAAATATCAAGAAAAAAAAAAGTTAATCAACAACTCATAAATCAACATGGGTGAAACTGACACAAAACATACAGTAATCTATAAGAGTTAAAAAGTACAGATTGCCATTGATTGTGGATATATTTCCAATAACCAAACACATATATATATATTTCATATGTTTGTCATAATTCTGATAATGCTGACCAATTTTTCCCTCATCAAATGTCTGTGCTTTTAGATTAGCTTTTGCATGCTCTATAAGGTGAAAATAAAGAGTCTACGCCACCTGATGTCTTTCACTATGCTTTCTTCCCTATTCAATGAGAGGTTTATTTTCACTACCTCTTTCACCTTAAGAAAAGACTATCTGTTTAATCCTTCCCTGCAGCTTAGCCGCGACCCATGAAATGAATCTTAAATCCAGGTATAGGTTTTGGTATAAATATCTCTTTTCCCCTGCTTGTGTACTCTGCTGCCGCATTCGGGATAACAATAGTGGCGCCTGACAAGGCAAGGTTAATCCTATATGCTTGCGTATTATGCAGGGTCAAACTCCATATCGCACGTTTGCCGTGTCATTAATTTCCAAACCTGAGGCCCGGGGTCCCTGGGCACACAATGACTCGCTACATTAGCTAAATGGCCAGCAGTCTGTAGTTCGTAATGAGATGAGTCGCTAGCATGGTCGCTCGTTCATCATCCTGCTCGGTCCAATACAAGTGTTCTTTTATCTAGTTTCTCTCAGAGCTGATGTCATCACAGTGGACATTAATCAGCTGTCAGGGGAACCAGGGACTCCCATAATGCCCTATTAGCAGCCCTGTTCCAAAATCATTACCTGCAAATGAATGACCAGAGATTGGCCATGACGACCACTCCCAAGTCTCTCAAAGTGTGCGGCAGGACCGAACGGACACCTGGAGTTGAACTTGGGTGCTGAAGGATTCAGCAGGTATGGACTATTTGGCGTGTTCCATTGCTAACTTTATTTTGGATATTACACAAGAGGTACAAAAGCTGTCACTGGGATGGTATGGCTATGGCATTGTACAATATTAATCAGTGTACTCTTTAAAATAAAGGTTCCAAAAGGTTTATTTTAACAATGCATAAAATAACCTCTTTTGGTTCCCCAAAGAACCATTTCGGTTGAACAGTTCTTAAAAGAACAAAAACATTTAAAAAATATATATATATTTTACTACTGCAAAGACTCTTTTGGTCCCATGAATATTAATGGTTTTTCATGGAACCATGGATGCCAAGAAACGTTGTCCTCTTTCTTCTACACTCTTAAATATAAAGAGTGTGCAAAAGAGATTTATTCAAATGCATTTTATTAAGCCGTGCCAAATAATTCCAGACCATACTGAGTTAATACAACATCAAACTATGGATGATTAAAATTCAACATTGTCTGAACATTCCAAGCAAAGATGTTTCGGCTATGGTTTGTTGTTTGTTCCATTTTTCTTGTCCTCAAACTATCCCTCAACGTTTGCCTCGCAGTCTCAAAGACACAAAATCCTTTTAAGTGAGTCCCAAGGTTAGCGATGTCATTTCCTGTCTTTTAAAATTGTTGCAAAGGGAATGTCATCAGCACTACAAATAGTATGCAGCGGAAAAAAAGCCCTCCAGTTTCCCATGAAGCTCACAGAAGGCTAAATAATTGTACATATTGTCAGATATTTCTCCTTTGGGACTGCATGAATGAGGAGACATTAATGTGAGGACTCTTGCCTCCCTTCTCTTCCATTCGGAGCATCCATTTCAATAAGGTGGCCATATGTCGAGCTCCTCCGACACACCGCACCAGCAAAAGTGATTACTGTGGTTAATAGGTGTCACCAGTCTATTGTAAAGGACATAATTACTGGGGGTCAAGTATCGTATTAATCAAATGCCATTTCGCCAATTCATCTAGTGTCACAGGCCCCAGTTGCTTTGAATGTGTCCACTCGTCCCTCATGTAATTCAATTAAACTCCAGATGAGCTCATGTACATTAGCAGTGGGAATGATTAGCAAATAGGGAAAGATTTTTGCACATTTAGAAAAATATGTGGGCATGGTTGCCATTTTAGCTTTTTAAGAAATGTAAGCTTGTTCCCACACACTCTATTTTGGAGAGGTAATCAATAACCATGCACGATGACATTTCATAATCTAAATAAATCTAATACCTAAAAAATGAATTGCCTGGATAGTATTAAAACCACAAAAGGTAATAAAGTAAGTAGCTAAATAATTACCCAAATAAAAAACACTAAATCATCTAAGGCCTCCATCACATTTATATGCTGATAGCGTGGTGTACTTGCCTTACACTCATTCATCTCAGCCATACCCCGTTTGCGCAGTATTTAAGAGGCTGATATCAGATTAATACCCCCATTAAGTGAATGAGAGGATCCATTTGCATAGATGGGAAGGAATATGCAGATAAAGACGGGACAGCCCATGATAATGTAGGGGGTGGGGCACGGGGGGAATCTAGCTGGATAATATAGCTGAACACTATTCAAAGCAAGGAAGGAGCTGTCAGTCAAATTTGATTTCCTTTTTGTGCCGTTCACACTGGCATCAGTAAAACATGAATGGGTCATTTCAAACAGTCAATGGAGCTTATTACAATTTTAGAATTAGGGTGGAATGGAATTAGATTTTGGGATGTTAAAAGCCTATATGTGAGATAACATGAAAACATTTAAATGCACTAGTCATGTTTGAGGAATACAATCAGGAACATTGTTTTGACTTGCGCTATTAAAATAAATTTCCAAATGGGGTTTTCAGAGCAAAGCACAGAAGAACCATTTTGTGTTCCCCAACCTTTCAGTGAATAGTTCTTAGCTTGAAGAACATTTTTAATAATACGAAGAACCTTTTTCCAATAAAGAGCATTTTGTGCAATGGAAAGGTTCCATGAATGTAAATGGAACCATAGATACTTATATGCGGTATATATATATATATATATATATATATATATATTTTTTTTTTTTTTTTTACAAATATTCTTTATACATTATTTTTCCTTAAAATTATGCATTAAAATTCATTAGTCTTTTAAGCCTGAAAAATGTGTTGTTGTCATCAAAAACATTAAGTAATAGCATTGTGTGCTCATATTATGAAAGTGTCATATATCTAAATGTTTAGGCAAGTCTAGGTTTTACGTTTCAGAGATGCCTCAACAAATAGATGAAAAAGCTATGCAAAAATGCTGGTATTATCTTTGCCATAATTCATATTTATTTCTCACATTGTTCGGCGAAATGAAAAATAGTACGATGTGGTTGGGTGAGCTTTCTGAAATAAAAGAAAAAATAATGCACAAAAAGCAAGCAAACCCATTTTTATTCATAACAATTTTCTCTCCCATATGTTGCTATCTTCCCTCATTTCTCTCTCTCTAGCTTATAAATTCTCATTCTTCCTCATTTAGAAGTCATTTTCCTCTTCTGTCACCTACTTTGTTTATGCTCCGTCTTCTCCTTGGATCTGCCGTTGTTTGTATAAATTACCATTCATTGCAGCATCACTAAAGCATAAGTGGTCTGCTATCCCATGTCAGTAGCTTGCCTCACCATGCATGGCAAAGAAGCAAACCCTTAAACGAAACAAAAGTATCGCATGGGAGGTTGAGGAGGAGTCGCTGTTGCAGATGACACAAACACGCCGCCAAACGTTCTCCCTCGTAATCAGCCAATAAGGCGTAGAGATGTGAACACGGGAAGAACAGCTTTACCATTCCAGCTGACTGGTGGCGAGCCAAGTGCGCAGTGGCGTTCAAATGGCAACACTCACTCAACACCTGTTCCCACCACCTGGCTAACACAACCTAGGCCATGGGAGTGTGTCAATAACGGCAGTGGGGAGAGAAAGAGACTGTGAAGGAGAATGTGTGTGTGTGTGTGTGAGTGTCTGTGTGTGTGTGTGTGTGTGTGTGTGTGTGTGTGTGTGTGTGTGTGTGTGTGTGTGTGTGTGTGTGTGTGTGTGTGTGTGTGTGTGTGTGTGTGTGTGTGTGTGTGTGTGTGTGTGTGTGTGTGTGTGTGTGTGTGTGTGTGTGTGTGTGTGTGTGTGTGTGTGTGTGTGTGTGTGTGTGTGTGTGTGTGTGTGTGTGTGTGTGTGTGTGTGTGTGTGTGTGTGTGTGTGTGTCACGATAAAGGTAGGCCTATCTGCGGCCCCTTTCAAACAGTCCAGCATCATTTGCATGTTGTAATTGGATTGTGTGGAGTGCCAGCTTTGCAGTGTATTGTAATGAGACACGTTTTTGTTTAGGTCTTTTATTCGCTGGAAAGAGGCTCCTTATTATCAAGCCATATTTTGCAGTCTGTGTCTAGCTATTTCATAGATTGCGGTAGGCTGTTGTGTAGTAAGTTGTGGACCTTGAGTTACTTAGTCAATTCTATGCATTATTTGTTCGTTCAAATTTACAGAAGTCAGGGAGAAATTAGCATAAAAATGAGAAACTTCTCACTTTAGAAAGAAAATGAGACCTGTTTGCCTGCGCATTTAAGCATTTAGTGGACTCTTATCCTTGCATTGCATTAATGCATTCAAGATAGAGTTTACATTTGATCACTTCATGCATTCTCTCCTCTCGGAATCGAACCCATGACCTTGGCAATGCTAATTGTTCTAGGTGGTTGCTAGGGTGTTGCTAGGGTGTTCTGGTAGTTGGTGGGTTGATGTTATGTGTTTGCAGTCTTCTGTGTGGTTGAAAGGGAGTTTTTACATGTTTGCTACAGTGTTCTAGTTGGTTACTAGGGTGTTGCTAGGGTGTTCTGGCAGTTGCTTAGGTGGTGCTTTGTGATTGCTACAGTCTTCTATGTGGTTACAAGGGAGTTGTGTATTTGCTACAATGTTCCAGGTGATTGCAAATGTGAATGAGATGAATGTTATGTGTCACTAGGGTGTTGCTATGTGGTTGCTACAGTGTTCTAGGTTTTTGCAAGTGTATTGCTGTACAGTTGCAAAGGTTTTCTAGGTGGTGGCTAGGGCGTTGTTAGGGTTTTCTGGTGGTTTCTTACTGGCACAAGTGGATAAAAAAATTGCATCCCTGTTGTGTAGATATGGCATGGGTTCCTCTTTCATTGTACATCTGTGGGATTTTTCTTGTCGTTTTATCACCCATAATGCAGCAATTGAAGTAAGATTGCTTAGAAAAGGGGATGCACACCTTTTCTAATTATTTTCCCAATTTTGAGGTACAATTCATATTTGTAACACAAATGTTGTGTAGTGCATTATGCACCAGACGTTCCTATCCCCAAGTATGAACAATAGTACAGTGACCCAGTAGTGCACAACACAACGAAATTTCCACAACACAATGCATAGGACTAATTGTGTTGTTGCTTGTTTCTGTTGTGTTGTGCTAATTTTGTTGTGTTGCGGCTTGTTTCTGTGCTGTTGCGGCTTGTTTCTGTGCTAATTTTGTTGTGTTGCGGCTTGTTTCTGTTGTGTTGTGCTAATTTTGTTGTGTTGCGGCTTGTTTCTGTGCTTGTGTTACTAATTTTGTTGTGTTGCGGCTTGTGTTTGTGTGTGTTGTGCGGCTTGTTTCTTGTATGTGCTAAGTTGCAGCTTGTTTTGCACTGTGTTGCAACTTGTTTCCATTGTGTTGTGACTTGTTTACATTGTTTTGTGTTAATTTTGTTGAGATGCAGCTTGTTTCTGTTGTGCTGTGGAGATTTTGTTGTGTTGTGCATTACTGGGCAACCTTACAATAGTGATACTTGCCTAAGCAAACAGCACTAAATAGTAACTTCTGTCAGAACAAAACATTTGAATTGCATTATAGCTATAGGGAATGCTTTTCAAAACTATACAGCTTCCTGTGGCGCAGTGTTTTTGCTTTGGTTACCAGCAGTGATTACCCCCCCCCCCCCCCCGTGCACAGCCTGCACGCTGTCACTGAAGAGAAGTTATTGATCTGTTGTATTGGTAACAGAGGGGACAAGCAGATTGGGACGATCTTCCACCCACCGGCAGTGTAGAATGCTAAGCAGAACACTGGCCGTGCGCCAGGATATCTCCAAGAGTGAGCAATACTCAGGAGGAAACAGATTTTCGGCATGTTTTTGAACATATTGCCAAACAGACTGCATTTCTGAGAGGACACTGAACTGTTGACATCTTTTTGAAGGCACGTGTCTCTAAAGTACACCATGCTATGATATTTCATTGAAGGTACATTTACGCTGCTAAAAACTAATTTGCCTTTAATTCCTTGTTTTATTTTAGATTAAAAAATCTGCTAGCAGATTTCCAGTGTCATATTGATTATACCAATCTATACATGTGGATGTTCTTCCACTGTTGGCTGTTTGTTAATCATGAAGAATGGAAGATGTTATTTGAAACGGATCAATGTTTTGTGGTTCTAACTTGACATAACATGCTTGGATAACATCCAAACATGGGGTTATTGCATCCTGTTGATAGCTAGATAGTCAAACACAATCTGAGATGTTTTACATCACTAATAAACATGCAGACAGATTATGTTGCTGTCTGCAGTCTTAGAATAGACTTTACTAGCATCACCAGCAATCCAGAAGAAATATTATTGCTCAGAGGCTGAGGTTTCATAGCTCAGGAGACCTAATGGAGTTCTCAACCAGAAAGAGTCAGCTTTGCATGAGATGAAAATGGAAAAAATGGAGAACATTGTTGATGACATACTATTTGGAACTATTGAAAGAATTGCTCTTTCTCTTTTTTACAAGCAGCCTTTTTTTTAAAAAGACTATGAATTTCATTGTAATGCGCAGATAGAGGGGCTTCTACTAATATTGTAAAGATAAGCCATACAAAACACATTGTGGTTTGCAGTACATAGAACAGTTAATTAAAATAATAATTAATGCTATTTTCCTACCTGGTCTCATGGCATTTATGTACCTGGGTGCACTTTTTATCGAGACGCAAAATTCGTACCAATAACTACATATTACTGCGGTTTCCAAAATAAATGAACACTAGAAGGCAGTAAAACTCTGACGCCTTTTATTCCTTTTCACACAAATTTACAGAGTTTCGATTAAAAAGCATAACTTTTGCACAATTGCTTGAAGAATATCATGCTATGATGTCAAAACAATATTAATATGCTAGGAGATTTAAAAACTGATGCTTTTGAACGTTAGCTTCATACATGTCCAGCTTCATATTTATGGGTTTTCATAAACGTAGGTTTGTTCGGTAGCTCACGAAGTACAGAGATGTACTTGAGAAGTGAGGAGCTCCGATTCGAATCCTGTCCAACTATGGTTCGACAAAACAGTTCAAATCTGCATATAAGGAAGTTCATATAGCATGGTTGCATGCATCAACAAATACGTTTTTATATCGGTTTTGCATTTGTCAACACTGTCGGGTAGGTTTAGGGATGGGTTTGGTGTAGGGCATAATTCCAACACGATACAGCATTCATTTTTAGCAACGGTCCTCTGGATATTTGAATTCTGAACCGCCAACATACATACCTGAAGCAATGTAATAAAAATACAGCAATACATACCTATATCAAAACAATAAAAATGTGCCAGGGTTCACATATTGAACCTGTGTTTTAGCGCCACTCAGTGGACATTTCTCTTTGAAACTGCGGCGAAACGTGCTGTAGGGTACATAAAAATTTGCTATTTTCACACATCATGCAAATTCTGAAATACATATCATTCAAAAGTTTGGGGTGGGATTATTTATTTGTTTTTGTTTGTTTTATGATTTTGAAAGAAGTGTCTTTTGTTCACCAAGGCTACCTTTAATTGATTATTTACTTGAAAATGCAGTAAAACAGTAACATTGTGAAATTTTATTAAATAATACATTTGAAAAAAAATCCTTTTAAATACATTTTTACATTTAATTAATATTTTAAGTAATTAGTGATTAACAAAACTGAATTTTCCAGTCTTCAGTGTCACATTTGCTGCTTCAGAAACATTTCTTAATATTCTCAATATTAAAAACAGTTGCTGCTTAATATTTTTGTGAAAACTGATAAAAAATATACAAATTGCAAACAAACACAATTTTTTTGGAATATAAATATTTTGTAACATTATACTTGTCTTTTGTCTTTACTGTCACTTGATGCATTTACAAATTTTAATGAATAAAAATCTAACATATGTAGAAGACACAAACACACAAAGAAATGCTAATTATGAAAAAGACATTCTTTAGATGGATAAACTTCCATTTATCCATCTAAATATTGAATGCAGCAGCTTCTAGGATCTATGTAAAAGCAAAAACTGATTCTTTTAATTACACACTATCATTACAGAAAGCTAATTCCATTCTGCATGAAACTCACACTTTTATAGGCCACTTTTTATGTATCTAGCTGTGTGTGTGTGTGTGTGTGTGTGTGTGTGTGTGTGTGTGTGTGTGTGTGTGTGTGTGTGTGTGTGTGTGTGTGTGTGTGTGTGTGTGTGTGTGTGTGTGTGTGTGTGTGTGTGTGTGTGTGTGTGTGTGTGTGTGTGTGTGTGTGTGTGTGTGTGTGTGTGTGTGTGTGTGTGTGTGTGTGTGTGTGTGTGTGTGTGTGTGTGTGTGTGGAAAGTGTGTGTGTGTGTGTGTGTGTGTGTGTGTTGTGTCAGCAGTGTTCCCTCATCTCTCCTGAGTCGTACAGGGAAGAGCTGACAACTGGATAATAGCTTTTTACTTTTCCACAGCACAGAGCTGCCACTTTAATGTGAGTATAATTCATTATTCAAATAGAGAGGTGGGGAGCGATGTGCAGGAGAGAGACAGGAGGAGCATTACAATAGCATAATTACATGATATTTTATTATTGACTTTATGCAAAGGTTGCAAGGATCCTGAAATGAGAGTGGTAAGGATTATTCCTCCCTCAGTGGAGGATGAGTACATGTATGGAATCGCACCAACAGGAGAGCCATTTATGCATCCGTTCGTCCATCCTTTATCAAGTTTTTGAACATGAAACATGCCTTATCATGATTTCCGAGACCCACAGATAAACCAGTATAAAGACTTAAATTTTTTAGTTAACTAATGGTTTATTTAATAAGTAACACAAATAAATAAATAAAATCTTCCATTACATTATATATTTCCTTGTTTCACATTAATTAATTTATTTAAAGCAACATTTTCAACTTCATTACTCCAGTCTTTGGTGTCTCATGATCCTTCAGAAATCATTCTAATGCTGATTTACTGCTCAAGAAACATATTATTATTATTATCAGTGTTGAAAACAGTTGTGCTGCTCAATATTTTTTTGTGGAAAACGTGATCTTTTTTTTCAGGATACTTTCATTAATCAGAAATAATTTCAGTTTTTGAAGACTACCTTTTTATGTAATTCATTATTTTTTAATTAACTATTGTGACATTGTCATACATGGTATTTTTATTTTACTTTTGTTATTATTATTATTAAACATTATTTTTTAGCATTTATGTCTGTAGAGACTGTCAGTGGACAGATAGTTTTTAATTTCACAGTATAGCCCACAATGCTATGATACAGCACAGTGATAATATCTGATATTAACATACAAACAACAACAAAAAATGAAACGTTCTACATAATTTTACACTAAACATGTCCATAGCAGTATGAATTACAGATGACCTTTACTGGTCCCAGACCCTGATTATGGATAGTATCATGAATGAATACAATGAATGAAGCAGGAGTCATTTTAAAATCCTTTTTGTAACACAGTTAACATTATGAAGGCAACCGGGTGAGCCAAGGGTAGTGCTCAGGACTTTCATGGGACAATCATTAGATCTTTTGTCATTTTTAGACTTTGTTCTGTGTAGCACGTTCACGTCACATGAAACCTTTTGACATATGCCAAAATTGCTGACATATGAATGTTTATTCTAATAATTACAGTGCAGTGACAATAAAAATAATGAATATGTAAATTGTTCACTGTAGCAAGAAAGAGAAGTCTCACGTTTGTGTTGCAGCTGATTCTCTTAAACGCTGGGGACCCAGCTCCATAACTTTATTTTTGGCCAGCCGCTCAGCCTTTGAGTTTTGCAGATGTGAACGTAAACTCCTTATGACTCCTAGAGCCTGGAAAACCTTTCGACTCTGGGGACAGGGATACCAAGCATGAACCGAAGCCGTTCTCACACGCTCTATAACAATGTTGCTAAACCGAAACAGAAAATGTGGGAGATGTGAAAGAGGCACATAGGATCCATAAAGAGTTGTTTTTCAGCAGGATGAGACTGATTTGCTGGTGCTGATTGGGAAATATTTACATGCACAATAAAGACACAGAAGATATACACTATGAAGTTGAATGAAAGGACATTGTGGGTAGTGGAATCTTGTTCAATTCCTTGTTAATCTCAGAGCAGCTGTCGGACGGTATATCAGGTCGTTCATAGAGTAGAAATTATTAGCTGAGCAAATGCAAGTGAGATTTTGAATACTAATTTGTGGATATTTTTACTTGTGTGTGTATATAATATGTATGTGTGTGTGTGTGTGTGTGTATATATATATATTATATGTGTGTGTGTGTATATATATATGTGTGTATGTGTATATATATGCGTGTGTGTGTGTGTGTGTGTGTGTGTGTGTGTGTGTGTGTGTGTGTGTGTGTGTAAATATATATATATATGTGTGTATATATATATATATATGTGTGTGTATGTATAACTAACATTTCGTTTTTTGATTGATTAACATGTTTTCCTAGCTAAAAACTTGTTATACAATTTTGATTCCTTTTAAATCTTATGTATTTTTTATTATGATTTTTTTATTATTCCAAATCCTGTTTCTTACCCCAGTTCAAATTCAGGAATATTCATTTCAAATAAGGCATACATTAAAATGTCAACATAACCTGGTCATGTATATATAATTCAATGACATTTACAAATGTTAATGGTCCAAATACTTTGTAGAGCTTTAATATATAAATGATCATCACACGCTCAGGACACCTCTACAAGACAGACAGCGTAAATCTACACGCAACCCTCTGTTTTTGCACAAGGAAGAGAGAAGATATCTAGTGTCGGCCAATCTCTCAGAATCGTGGTACTCTACGTCTGTAAGATAGCTAATAGGGTTCCAGGAAGATGATTATTCCCAGCTGTAGTGCAGTGTCCACAGTGAGGATCGGATCTCCAGTATGTCTGTGGGAGCTTTGATTAATGACACTCAAAGCAAAGGGAACCCCCACATCCACGTCTAATGAACGTCTCTGGGAGCAGGTAAAACTAAGCCTCGCTTGCCTCCACACTGAGATCCCTTTGACTTATGACTTCGGAGAAGAGCCTCTATATGATCTGTACGTCTCACGGTTACTGCAGTCTCGTCTGTGAAGCTGAAGCAATGAGGAATGTATATCTGGATTTGCATTTACTGAAGGACATACCAGTTCTTTTCGGGCCTCAAAAGCATAGTGTTACATTTTTAGATTATGTTTTGGTCTTTGGTTCACTGTAAATGAATGAATGATTGTGAGTCATGTGACTGTTGTCAGGACACTCGTGTTGTTTATGGTGTAAGACAATCAACACATTCACACTATCTTTGTTGAACTAGAGTCCTATTAAATTACCAAGGACTTAATAGTCAGTGTTGGGGAGTAACTAGTTACATGTAACGTAATTACGTAATTTAATTACTTTTTTTTTTACTTTTTAGTCATTTAGCAGACGCTTTTATCCAAAGCGACTTACAAATAAGATATATATATATGTATATGTTATTTCATTTCCATGTAGTATGTTGAAGTAACGTTACTAAAATAACTCAAATTTATTACAACTAAAACTAAAGAAAATACCTATAAAGACATAATAAATTCATACATAATTTATCTAAAATTAAACTTTTATTAGTTACAAATAAATGTAACTGTAATCAGTTAGTTACTGAGAATTTTTTTTAATTAAATTACAGTTACTTATGAAAATGTTAAGGATTATTAAGGGGGTTACATCTGATTTATTTATTTTTTCACACACTCCCATATACAGATTTAACTGATTTATTTAATAAATTGCAGTTTTATGAGTGCTCAAAAATATGAAACACCGATGTTTCAGGAGTTTGTAACATGCTTATTTGATAACTCTTTATTTCCTATATGGGTTTATGTAAATGCTTTATTTTTTTAAGATTAACTGTTTTTTTTTTCAAAGGCATTGTTAGATTCCAGTGTTTCCTGTCATAGCTATGCAAAGATTTGATTTCAAAAACAGTATCATAGCTATTAAACTATTTCTTGTTATGATTTTAAATATGCATTTAACCTCAGAAATTCTGAGTCAGAATGATCTCAAAGTAAGTCTGATTCTGTGGTGGCTGTGCTTCAAAGGGGATATCGGATGGCCTTTTTCCACAAGTTGGTTTGATTTCGGGCCTTTCTGAAATGGCCTCAGTGGTCGTATAAAACAACACCCTTTTTACCTTGTCAAAAACAGCTCCTTTCACAGCGACCTCGTTTCGGTGCATATCTCTTTACATGATAATGAGTTCTGCTCACCCCGCCCAAAGCAAAGGTGATTAGGAAATAATCATTATAATATATATATATATACTGTAAAGTGTGAGACTTACTACTTCTGGAAGTGCATCTGGATCACGAACAATGGGCACTGATCCATCCTTGAGTTTTAACTTTTTAACAAAACCTGCCTTGAATTGTCCCTCATTCAGAAAGCAAAGGAGTAAAATTATTTGCTCAGATATAAACTAATTTAGGTGTATTCCGTTGTCGCATTGCCATCAAAATCAAAGGCTAATCCACTGCGTCCTCAGTGGCTCTGATGTTTGGAGAAAATTAGGACTCTTATATTCTCCTACATCTAACAACAAAACACCTGCATTGCTTACAAGACATTGTTGTTGCTACAGCTGCTCAAGCGCGGGGAAAATGACAGACTTCCTACAACTGGCTGAGGGCGGAAATATGCTAATACGGGACAGTACGTCAGTGGTCGTGGGAGGGGCGTGAGCAATATGACATCATATTGTCTTGATAACTGTTTAGGTTTTTGGGGGATTAAAAAAATGAGTTAGTGGATTTGTATCATTGAGTGATAAAGGTGTAGTTGTGTCTACGGACTACCAAGACACATTTAAATGCAAATGAAGATATTTTTCCTCCAATCTTGATTCAAGTGATGAAGGATTTTGAAAGTCTGACAGTAATCGGTGTTGAGCACTACTGGGTTAACCCTGCCTGGTTTACATGTTTAAAAATGATTACCAGTTGAAAACACTGAAATTTCTAAAAAGTAATCAAATGTAATCAGTTACATTAATAAAGTAATTGAAAAGTACTTAGCATTTTAAGTAGGGTACACTTGTAATCTGTAACCTATTACATTTCCAAAGTAACCTTCCCAACACTGTTAATAGTTTACACAATACACACTGACACCATTGCTTTTGGTAATGTTATGAATAGTAAACACTGTAAGAATATTTCTCAAAATAAACAAACAGTGAGAAAAATAATGGTTCATTTACATCACTAGTTTTTTAAATAACTAACCCTTCAAGTATTTTGTTACTTGATTTATTTATTATTTGTTTGTTTGTTGGTTCAGCCATAACTTTTTTGTTATTTGCTATTTGTTGTTTATCAACTATAACATGTTTGTGTTTCGGCTGTAACATCCTTCCTTCTTATTTACTTACTTAGTATTTATTTATTTAGTTAGTTCGTTTCTGTCACGTTACCGTCGGGGCAAGAAGCGAGGAGACGAGGAGAGCATTCAATTTCCCTTTATTGAAGCACGGCATGGAATACAGGGGTAGACAAACACATGACATAAACAATATCGGACATCAGACACGGGTAAAACTAAGGCTTAAGAATACTATGGAATCAAACGAGGAGAACTGAAACAGGTGAGGAGTAATTAAACACAGACGGGGACTAATCAACTAATGATGACTGAACGAGGACAGGAAGGACCATATAAGGGCACAAGAGGAAGGGAGACACAAGACAGGGGATGCAGGTCTGACTGTTTGTTTGTTTGTTTGTTTGTTTGTTTGTTTGTTTGTTTGTTTGTTTGTTTGTTTGTTTGTTTGTTTGTTTGTTTGTTTGTTTGTTCGCGTTCCGTTGTCATTCACACTTGTTTGTCTGTTGTCTGTACTATTACAGTTTTTTATTTTTAGTGTCATAAAAACAGATATTTTATTTTCTTTATTACTTATTTATTTCTGTATTACTCATTTTCTTTAAAATAATTTAATACAGAACACAAAAATAGATAGGGAAGACTGGAATTATTGTCTCGATGTCTGAATTGAACCAAATACATTTTGGAATATTGTTTAGAAGAAGAAAAAGGGAAACAAGTAGAATACAACCATAACATTAATTGCACTCGTATACTGAATTAGTGTAAAGCAATAGCTGGCGCACTTAAACATTTTACAGTTTTGGTTCAGGGAAGTCAAAGCAAAGAGAAAACACTGCTACCGGTCAAGTGGTCTGATCGATCCAAGGAATACATTTCAAGCCACACATATCATGGGAGCAGCGATTGCTTATGTATCTTTTCCTCCACAACTTTCCACACTTCAGAAGACCGCTACATATTGTGCGCAGGCCACCCACGATACCTTTCAACGGCCGTCCAGCAAATCTACACGTTCAGAACCGTGCCAGATTCACTTTGACCCAAGACTGACTCCTAAACTCGATAAACAGATATGACATATTGATCAAGAAGATGCTTAATTGTTGATTTTGGCTCCTTTTGTCTGGCTTTTGATCCTGGTTTTGAAAGGCCTCGAGTGCTAGACTGCATATATGCACCTCCCTCATTTAAAGTTCATGCGCTGAATTCGCACCAGTTCTGTGTTGTGAAACTCGATTTAATGAAAATCTGGTGGCAGCATGTGATTGACAGAACTTGCATCCAATTGGAACCCCACTAGCTGCTAAATTGATTTCACTTAAACCAACAGTGGCAGCAAAGTTCTTCATTACATGAAACGTTCAATAATTATTTCCATCTTCCGTATAATACAAAAGAATGCTCTGAACGCCAGAGTCTGACCAGATTCTAAACCAGATGTGCAACAGTGTACCCAAAGTTTCATTTTTCCCCTATTAAATGACGTGCAGCTGACGAATTAAAGACTTGCATATTTGTCCGAATGATTTCTAGGCACCGCTCGGGTCATGCTCCTCAGGAAGCTATAGTGAAGCCTCCTTGAGTTATCATGTTATCATTCTTTGCTGACAGTACATTATTATTTGGAGCATGGTTGATACTTGTATTATGTTTCGCTCTGTGTTCCTCTGCCCCCGAACCTGCTGTGCCCACTCATAACTGAGAGAGTTTTAGGACTTCATAAGTTTTTCCCAGGAAAAGCCACAAGACTGATTTAGCCGTAATCTTATACAATGTCTTTATAGAAGCCAGATCTTCCTCATTGTGCTGTATGAGTCAGAAGATATAAGCTTTGGGATTGAAAGAATATACTTATTTTTCCTGACTTGCAGTCCCTAAGAAAACAAAGCTACGCAGACAGATAAAAATGCAAGAGGTACATATGGGGAAAAACCTTCATGCATGCATTTGGCAGATGCTTTTATGAAAAGCGACTACCATTGCTTTCATGGTACACAATCTTAAATTCTTTTAATCTTAATTCTTGCTGTCCATGGGAATTGAACCCATGACCTTGGCATCATTGTCCAATACTTTACTGTTTGAGCTCCAGCAAACATTCAATACAGCATGATGAATGGGAATTTATATGATGCATGTATTGCTTTATTTATTAAAATGAAACTAGTAAAATATAAAATACAGAAAATGTTTTTCTTTCTTTCTTTCTTTGAGAGACACTATACATAACTATACAGTCAGTCCAACACAATCACAATTTGATTAAATTTTAGGTTGTGGCAAATTGGTTGCTAATTCATATGATCTCATACAGTTTTGTGCAATCTGCTTACACCACAGTGACTGTTATGTTTAGGGGTGGACCTTCCTGCCTACATTTTTTTTAATACAAATTGTAAGTTTTGACTTTGAGAATGACCATTAAAATGTTTGAATTTACCAAAAAAAATTACAATAATCATAATAAAAGTTTACATTTAGCAACTACCTTACTAACTATTAATAAGCGAGTTTATTGAAGCAAAAGTCTAATAGTTAGTTAACAGTGAAAACTGGTCTCTAAACTAAAGTGTGTCCCAAAGTGAACTTAAATCGCCAATTTTTCATAATTCTGCACAGTCAGATTGCATATGAATTTGATGACAGAAAGTCACTTTGATTGTATTTGACTGTTTTAACCCCTGTGGTCTCTTAAATACACACTGCTACTTGCCCTGAGACAAAAGAACAAGCTTTCTATAAAAAACAGCTCTGCTGTGGAATTCAGCTTCAACTTTGAACAAACATTTCTGAGTACGCAACTGTGCAGATGTTGGGATACTGCATTGTAAGGTATTACTATGGTCTATTTGATCTGACATCGAACATAGCGTATCTATCTTAGTAATGTATAACAGAGAGGAGAAAGTGACCCGATCTATCCTTAGACAGAACTCAGTATATATTAAAGTCACTCTTGTCTTTGCCCTTTAATAGTATCAATATGGGCATTGATATGTTGCTTTTAATGACATATTTGATTTAAGAAAATTGAAAGCATGTTCCAGGGATTGGGCAAGAGAAATCCAGGCATGCAGCTTTCTCAGTAGTGGGTTTGCAAAGTAAAACAATGAACTTGGGATGGGCTTTGAGATTGAATCTTACCGAAACCTCGCTATATGAGCAGTCCCTTCCTGTTACTATAAAAAGAGTTTGGTTAAAGTGTCAGGGATCCCATACTTTTTACACTCCTATTTATTTAAAGATGATTCAGCTCTTTATGGTAGTCAGATGAGGCATGGTTTAATGGGACTGAAATATGCATAATTTGTTTAGATGTATATGCATGTAATGCACATTGTGTGTGATGGGTGTGGGTGTGTATTTCTGCAAATATATGCAAAATAATACAATATTTCAATTTAGGACAAATATTGAAGATTTTTTTCCTGTAATGCTCCAGTATATTCCAGCTTCAAGCATTTATGCATCCAAGCACTGATATATGATTAAAAAGTTAAATGAGAATGAAGAAATTCCAACAATAAAATGAATTAAATAAAAGGGATCCAATTCATCAAATTCTACCTGGAAGGGAAGGTAAAGAAGGGATGGATGGACGGACGGATGAACGGATGGACGGACGGTATGGACGGATGGGAAAGTGAGGAAGCGAGAGCGGTTTCAGTGGTTGTAGATGTAAACTTTGGCTGAACCCTTGACTCTGGCAGACTGCTTTAGGAGGTTGCATGGAGATGAGGCATTTGGGTTTGAATCTGCGGGGCTGACATAAGGCTGACAGACAGACATGATATCTTATTTTCCTGAGCTGGCCTGACACAAATTCCTCTACACTTATTTGTCTCTTATGCCCGTTTTTTTTTTTTTTTTTTGTAAAAGTTGCACTCCAGAAACGAGTGGCTCTTCATGAGCAGATGTGCCTGTGAAGTGCTTTTTGGTTTTCATATAGATAATTTGTTTGTCTTGGGGAAGAGGATGAAGACATTTACTACGTCTGATTTGGGATCAAGATCCTGTAGCAAGGCTTGACACTCAGGACTCCTCAAATTAAGCAAAGTTGACTCTTAAGCATGTGCATGCAATTGAGCCTGCCAATCTAAAATATAGGGCATGTGGATAGTATATGAATATGGGATGTAGAAATTGAGAACGAGTGAACTAGAGACAGACGGATGGGATGGAGTGGTGCAATAACAATATTTACATCAGATGAGTCCTGACAAATGAATTAGGATAAGACCGTGATCTGAAGCAGTCTATTCACATGTTTTCTGCATGTGGTGCAAAGATGCACCCTGTCTTTTTTTAATGAGGCAACATACATTTTCAATGGGTTCTGTCATTGCAACTCATACTTTGGAGAACTCTGTAATAGTTTAATTAAAAGTGATTTGTGCATTTTTTTTGTGATAATTTACTCTCGATTATATGCAGAAACAAGTATTAGTCATAAAAAATAGCCAAAAAGTATAAACATTGAGACTCTCTGGGGATTTTGAAGCATTGGCTATTTGTTTGAGCATCTCAGACATTATTACATTCAACTTTAAATATACTGTAAACTATCGTTCGAAGGTTGGAGGCAGTAAAATATTTATTTAATTCATTATTTATACTTTTATGATGCAAAGATGCATTAATTGGTCAAAATGGTCAATAAAGACATTTAATATATTACCAAAAAATAATATTTCCAATGAATGCTGTTCTTTTGAACTTTCTGTTCATGAAAGTATGATTGCAAAAAAAAGTATCAAGCTTCCACAAAAAAATGAATAAATAAAGAAAATATTAGTAGCCCTGTTTTCAGCATTGATAGTAATAAGAAATGTGAAATGTGAAGGATCATGTGACACTGAAGACTGGAGTAAATGTTGCTGCGAGCAGAGCTTTTCTCACTGTGCTAGCAGTAGCTTACTGTCCAAAAGTCAAAGCCCAAATGCCACTAACTCAGACAAACACAAACAACTTCCATTTCACCCGATATTCAAACTTCATTTGTCCCGTAATCACCCATTAGATTTCCCTTAACCAAACATTCCTCAAAGAGGACAGAGAGGCAAAGGAGTCTGCCAAAAGACTGTGAATTAGCATAACTGCCATGTCCCATACGTCAAAAGAGAAGTTTAATGATTTCTGCCCGCTCTCTTCTCCTCACTTGGCCGTGTTTTGGAAGGAAGTCGTGAACCCAGCACAGGGAGAAGCAGCATGGACTGATATTGCTCCCAGTGTAATTTAAAGCAGATTCTGACATTTGGAGTATTGAGCTCATCATAATTTCCTTTCATGCTCATCTTCGATCCCTGAAGTTACCCTAAACACGGGAATAAGGAGCCCACATGCAAACAAACATGAACAATACATTTCTTTACGGATCCCTGATTTTAAAGCAATAGCCTAAACGTTTTTTTGGTCTGTCTTGTCAACAGACTATTTTCTTCATTAAAATGGGTATGTGCAACTTCTGCATCACTAAACAAAACTGCAAAAATAATCACTGCCTTCAAACAGGTTTCTTGAACACTCTCCGTGTCTTCCATTGGGAACTCTATTGCTTAAGCCAACTCATGTTGTTGATTAGAATGCTGACACATTTATTTCCAACATTTTTCTCTGTGTGTGTGTGTGTATATATATATATATATATTAGTGCTGTAAATATATTAAAAATCGAAAGATTTTTGGGCAAGAGAAATTCAAAATCTAAAATTAATCGTGATTAATCCCATCTAACATTAAAGTTTTTTAATATACTTTTATATTGCAATAATTTCACATTCAATGTTTAAATGTACAATGTACAAACAACATAAAGACAGTATATTTTTTATATTTATTTAAGGGCATCTTTTTATGATTGAAGGCCAGCATCACTGATATCAATGATATATCTCTATAAAATAGTTTTTTTCCCTTAATATTTAACCATTGACCGTAGCCATTCAGCATTACAGTATAATTGAGAGCTATTCAATTTCAACATTTATTAGACTTAACTTCGATTTAAGTGAACTTAAAACAATCTTCACATGAACCCATATAAACTTCATATTTAGCTACCTGTGCTCTTTAGCAGAATACACAGAAAATGAATAGTAACCAAACACTAAATTCTGAATGAAATATAGATGAACCCCTAAAGATATAAAAGTGATTGATTTTGAAAACCATTTCAGACACATGTTCTTAAATGTGATGCATATATAACATATTGTATGCATGCACACAGTTTTAAGGCATCTTTAATCATCTTTTTTGTAACTTCATGCCTTATCTGATGGCATAACTAGGACTTTTCATGCACATAGTTTATTTTGCTGTTTTATTGAAATTATACGGCTAGCACAGTATACGATCCGTAACGAGCAGGCATCTGAAACATCTCCCGTTTGATGTGGTCATAAAGACGTACTGCATCCAAATAAACGCAATCCTTTTCAAGAAAAAAGAGACGGAGGCAGCAGTTGTGAATGGGGTGGACAACCATAGCCCCGGCCTGCTGATTCGTTATGCATTGCGTATAAATACATTTTTAATTTCATATAGTTATTGTTCAATCAAAAATAAATACAAAATATTGATTTCATGATAAACAGTTACTGTGTACATGTATTGTTGATTGTTTGAATGAATGTTTGATTCGGTTCAGTCACAATGTTATTGTGTTGTTGTTTGTTTAAATATGTATTTGATGTAAATGTCAAACTGTGCCTTGAGTGTGTGTGTGTGTGTGTGTGTGTTGTGTGGTGTTTGGTGTGTGTGTGTGTGTGTGTGTGTGTGTGTGTGTGTGTGTGTGTGTGTGCTGTGTGTGTGTGTGTGTGTGTGTGTGTGTGTGTGTGTGTGTGTGTGTGTGTGTTGTGTGTGTGTGCTGCATGTGACACACACACCAAGGCCAGTTTGTTTACATCTGAAATCAAATTTAAACAAATAAAACAACAAGATTTTTCTCGTAATCTTGTCTCCCATAACAATACATGTATTTTTTTATATTTACAAAAACAAGTGCACGCTTCCAGGTATGTTTATTTTAGGTGAACTGTCCCTTTAAGGGACATTTGTAAGGTGTGGCATAGAGAGGTGGACAGTCTGTCTAAGAGATCAGGGAACATTTTGACATTCCAGTCTTTGATATGCTGGAATCAGAGCAGTGGCCAGTGTGGCTCCACCACTTGCTCGTATGCTAGCAGGCATCTGTTAGTGATCTGCCTGGCTGGTAAGTGATTCCTCATAAACATCGCTCACCAGTTCATTAGCAGTGTGTGTGTGTGTGGACTGGTAAGTTGGTCTGATGAATGCAGTGTGGTAATGCCCTTCAGTTTCTCTGTCTTAGGGCTTCCTGCCTGGGAAAGATACTTAGAGAGACAAACAGTTGAGAGAACAGCAAACAATGGGCTCTCTTGAATACTGGAGAATTAATTTATTTGACAAAAATTGTGTTTAAAAAATAATGAAACTAACTGTGTGAAAAGTATCTAGCACAGCAGACACATATCAATAACCGCAAACAGATCAGCCAAACGCTATTACTGATTTTTTAAATCTGCATGTTTAAGATCATTTATCATTGGTACATGTATGCGTTTACTGAATGTGACATTTATTTGGGAATGTGCACTTGTGCATGCATACATTTGAAAATGGTTATGATCATCATCATCATCATCCTGTCCAAATTTCATTTGAAAAGCCTCTGTAAAATGGTCATGACTGTTCTGGTGTTTTAACCGATTTGAGACAGATTGGTTAACAAGCCAGGAATGTCTCTGGGTTGATTTTAAATTTGGCCAGGGGCTTCGTTCCACATCAAGAGATGCTCAGGCCTGTTAACAGATTATGTACTGACAAATCGAAAACATTAACCAAGATCACAGATCCAAAACTTTCATGAATATGCAATATGTATGGTACACTGTTAATATAAATAATATTTTCTCAACTTTTTATGCTCAGTTTATTTATTTGTGTATTTATTTGTATTTACTTACTCACCTGCTTTGTTGTATCCAAAGTGATTTGCATGCAATCAAGGCTTACATTTTATTAGTTCATGCATTCCTTTATTAGTTTTTTTGCATTGCTTTCAAGGCATACATTTTACCCAGTACCGCCGCTCCCTATATGAAGAGTACGCAGTTTGCGTTGGGCACCATCCCAGTTGCTCCACAAAAAATAAAACGTGACACGCCATTACCGCACCCGTGACCACTCGCTCATGTTTGCGGCTGAATGCAAATGATCATAATTGATGGAGAACTATGCCCATGAAAAGACATCAGCAATCTGCCGCCAAAAAAATAAATAAAAAAGATGGAAATGAATGGTTCTTGTAGCCATGGTAACCGCAAATGAACCATGGTTTTGTTACTTCAAATAATAATTTACAAAGAAGTATTAAGATACTTTTTTTGTGAAACAAACCTAAGCCAACAACATCCTTTAAAATGACTTATAATGCATTATATAAAACAATGAGGCCCTGCTGAAAAAACAATAGAACATCACAGAAAATCCCCAACACCATCACAAATACCATTACCCGTTACCTTTGCATTGCTACAGGAAAATACTTCTGTTTGTTTGGTTTATTTAGTTTACTTGCATTTTTTTTTTATCTAAAGTGACTTACATTGCATTGCTGCAGGAACATATTTTTATGTCTTTTTGTTTGTTTGCTGTTTGGTTGGTTGTTTTTTATTATATATTTTTTTAATTATCTGTTTATTTTTTTGTTTTGTTTGTTTTTTACTTGCTTACATTGTTTTATGCAAAGCAACTTACTTTGCATTCAAGGCATACATTGTATTAGTTCATGAACTTTATGCATTCCCTGGTAATCAAACCTATGATCGTGGCATCGCTATAGGAATGTACTTTTACGTTTGTTTCTTTGTCTGTCTGTTTGTTTGTTTACTTCCTTACTGACTTTTTTATTTTTTTATCTAAATCGACTTACATTGCATTAAAGCATACATTTGATCAGTTCCTACATTCTCTTGCAGTCAAACCCATGACTTTGGAATGTATGCTTGCATTCATTCATTCATTCAATCATGGATACTTTGCCTTTAAAATTCATTTCTGACTGTGACTCAGTGTTTTAGAATTAATATGGAATATATTTAAATATGGATAAGATGATGAGTGTGCTTACATGTACGACTAAGAGACAAGAATAAAACGTTTCTGTGATTTATTTAAACTGTATGACCTTTCCCTGCAAGGAACACTGTTTATGGTGTTTACATGACCTTACATTTCATCAGAGCATTAAGCATAATTGTCTAACATTGTGCATGTAATCTGGAAAATAACTAAACAAGGAATAGGTGATATACCCTGTAGGCCGAGCTGATTTTATGTGCTAACTGTTTAATGATAAGAGTATATGACATCAGTCATGCACATCACTGTACCTGAGCTCATTACAAATTTAAAATGACATAAAAATGTACTGTCTACACAAATTATAATGACAAAATGACAAAGTAGTTGTACATTGGACATTTCTGTTCATCTGAGAGCCAAACGCATACAGTCTCCTCATTATCAGCCCGGTCCATGTGGTTCAACTTTTCACCCTTCTCTTCTCAGTGGGGCCCGAAAGCTAACACAAACACACACCTGTGTTCTATTAGGACATCAAGCCATCCATCCCAATAGCCAAAGATAGCACTATCTCAATCAGTGGGAATACTGGTAGCTGCAGAGCTTCCCTGTGAGTAAACATATGAAGCTCTGGTTGAAGGGAGGGTCATGTTGCAGGCAATTCATGAAGAAAAATCCCATACTGCGTACTTCTTGCTTTCAGGAGCAGCACCATATTGTCACCATATTTTAGCCTTCAGCCTTCTGACACACAGCTGAAGTGATCTGATTCTTCTCAGTGGCTTCAGTTTGGTGCATAGTCTGTATTCACAGAATAAGAGATGAATGGAATAACATTTGGGTCTATCGAAAATCATTAAAGGAATAGGTCACCCAAAAATGAAAAGCTACTGAGAATTTTACTCGCCCTCAGGCCATACGTTTTTTGTTATAAATTTGACTTTCCATAATTTGCTCACCACTGGATCTTCTGCAGTGAATGGGTGCCGTCAGAATGCGAGTTCTAATGGCTGATAAAACCATTTCAATAATCTGCAACATGACTTTGTGAAGTAAAAAGCTGCATGTTTGAAAAAATCATATATTAAGGTATTTTTAACTTCAATCCATTGTTTTGGGCTCATATAAATGAGTCATCTATCTATAAAAATTGCTTTCTTCAGTGAAAAAGTAATTTTGTCTGAATCAGGAGAGACATACAGTATATATAGATGTAAGCACCATTTACAAGCAAAAATAATTATTGACTAATATGTCAGTGGATTTTAATGTACGAGGACAACAGGGGTGGACTTTTTTTCAAATTTGTTCCCCATAGTTATGGATTATGGACTGGTATTTTGGCCAGGAAGAATGGTTTAAAGTTAAAATGTCTAAATGATGGAGTTGTTTCTTACAAGCACACATCTTTTCAATTCACAAGAGGTTAATTGATGGACTTGAGTGGTGTGGATTACTTGTGTGTTATTGTGATGTTTTTATCAGCTGTTTGGACTCTCATTCTGATGGCACCCATTCACTACAGAGGATCCATTGGTGAGCAAGTGAATGTCATGCATTTCTCCAAATCTGTTCCAGTGAAGAAACAAACTTATCTACATCCTGGATGGCCTGAGAGTGGGTACATTTTCAGCGCATTTTCATTTTTGGGTGAACTATTCCTATATAGGACCACTTTTCAGTGCTTTCACAGTAAAGAGACAATGTGTTTTTTAAACGCTGTCAGTCAAATTCAGTTTGTGATCGTATGTCCTCCTGCTTAACCTCTGACCCACTGACCCAAAAATGGGTCTCGCATTGGTCTCCAGTGAGGTTTTCAGGGAAGCTGAAGTAGATGCTGTCAATGGAAAGGGACTCTAGGGAGCAGGGATGTCTAGTCACCTCTGTGGGAACTAATACCACACTAACACCGTGGATTATGAGAGGATTAAATGCTTGGATGTAATTGATTGCTTTTGCTCACAGCACGTTGTAACTCAAGGTGTCAGACTATGATAGGACTGTGGAATCCTGTCTTTTGGGAGTAGGGCACAAGCGTAGATTATCTTCTAGATTTCTTTCTTTCTTTCTTTAATGAAATAGTATATGTATTTATTATGTTCTGGATTGCATGTTTATATTTAGTTTTTTGTTTAAATCATTAAAATTAAATATTTTAAAACATTAATCTATAAGATAATAAATATATTTTATTAAACTTGTATTTATTTTCATTCATTATTTCTTTATTTATTTTTTGTCATGAAAACTATTTAATAAATAAAATAAAATAATATATATTATTATTATTACATCTGTATTTATTATTCTAGATACATTTTTTGTTTTTTATTTAGTTTTTTGTTTAAATCATTAAAATTATTTATTTTAAAATATTAGCACGTAATCGAGAAGGCAATATAAAATATTAAAAACATTCATGCATTCATTAATTCATTTAAAACTAAATTTATTAAAAAAAATAATTATAATAATAATAAAATAATTTATTTATTATCTTCTAGATTTCTTATGTTGTTTTGGTTGTTTGTTTAAATCATTAACATTTGTTTATTTTAAATAAGTTTTCAATAAATAAAATAATAATTTATTATCTTCTAGGTTACTGTTAATTTATTTATTAAAATAATATATTTAAAAGTTATATTTTATAATTTTATAAATAAATGTATATATACTTATGTACTTACCTTTTCATACAGATTTATATTTATTTTTGAAAGCAGGTTATATGGCCCCTTTCTGTGCATAATCATAATTTAAATTTAAGAATGAGACACATTGTATAAGCATTACAGAACTATTAAATTGATGAATATCAGTATCAACTTTAATCTGCATCAGGTGCTAAACTATCAGGTTAGCTAGTTCTTTAAAGTTTATAGAGCAGATCTAGGAACAGCTTTCTGATCAGATATATCTGCATTAGAGAGACCATCACAACAACATCAATAATGAGCGTCCTTCTAAGACACAGGGCAGATCAGGCAGCACACACTAAAGCAGAGCCGTTTATCTAGGCCTGCAGAGGGCAGAGAGTGTTGGAAAAGAGGCCTGGAGAGATTTCACGCTCCTGGCTGTCCAGATGATTTGTGCCGACCCAGAGCTGAAAGCACAGCTACTTGCTGAGAAACGCTCCCAATGGGTTAAACTGATGCAGATGTATCTTAATGCCACACAGACACACACTCATTGTGCGGCAAACTGATATTCACACACTCTCACAGACTTCGGACATGTACCAGACATCACATGTGAAGCACCACAAAACAGACGCGCCGTTCTAGTTCAGTCAGATTCAACAAACTTCCTCTCAAAGTGATGAAATGTTTTATTTATTACTTTAATTAGACTTTTTTTCATCGAACCACTTCACTGATTGTTTTAGAAAAAAATCAATACTGATTTAGGGTCCTTTACAAATCCTTTGCAATCCAATCAAGTGATCTATTTACTTAGTCAGGCTTAAAGATGAAAACAGCGCTCAATTGCTTTGCATCAGATGAATGTGTACACATCAAATAAACTATTACGCTCCTTGGTCTTTGGGCACTCCGTAATCTCATCCAAGATCAAAGAAAATATTTATTTTACATTGTCATCAATAGAAGAGTCCTATATGGACAGCCATTTTTCAATATGTTATTGATTATTAGTCTGTAACTTAAAGAGGTAGTTCACCCAAAATATAACATACTGATACTGAACAATACTGATTCCTAAAATAACCTTTCATTTAACAGTTCTTAAAGGGACAGTTCACCCAAAAAATGAAGATTGGCTGAAAATGTACTCTCCCTCAGGCCATCAAAGATGTAGATGAGTTTGTTCTTCATTGGAACAGGTTTGGAGAAATTTAGCATTACATCACTTGCTCGCCAATGGATCCTCTGCAGTGAATGGGTGCCGTCAGAATGTCGAGTCCAAATAGCTGATTAAAAACATCATAATAATCCACAAGTAATCGTCATAGTTTCGGTTCATCAATTAACCTCTTGTGAAACAAGACGTTTTCATTTTAGGGAATTATTCCGATAAAAGAACCATGTTTTTCTTAGTGTGAAGAACGTGTCAATATCTACAGGACCTTTTTGAAAGGAAAAAGTTCATTTAATGTTAAAGGTTCTTCATGGAACAATAGATGCCAATAAAGATAAATTTTTTTAAGCAGTGCAATTACTATAGATAAAAACGTTCCTTAAAATATCTTCTTATGTTCCACAGATGAAAGAAAGTCATTTAGAATGACATGAGGTTGAGTAAATGATGACAGATCTTTAATTTTTTGGTAAACCATCACTTTAACAGCTATTGGGCATTGAATTTGAAGCAATATATCATTTCACACTTACAAGACCCTTTGCTAGTTTGCTGGAAGTTTTCAAAACAGAGAAAGCACAAAAGCAGTTTTGACAAGAACTACGAGAGCTCTCTGATGATGCCATTAGTGCTGACATTACCCCTAAATTAGTTTTCACTGTTTGGGAATATTATGTAGTTTGAAGCACATGAGTGAACGGCTACTCGTCGGTTCACGTTGACTGGGTAGAGTTAGTTTTTGTGAAATGACGTGGTGTGCATCCACATCTGGCAGGGAGTTTCTGTACACCCTCCGAGTCTGTATAAGTGTCTCTGAACATCTGTGTTTCCAGACCCCACATTGTTTTTTGCTTCACGTTGCTTTTTTTCTAGCGTCTCCCATGTTGCCTCTTTTATTCCTCTGGGTTTACCTTTGCAAATATTCTCAAACAGGTTAGCAGCTTTCCAGTATCTCTCAGGACGATCCCTGGAGTATGGCAGATTCTGTTTAATCTATTTACGTGTGTGTTTGTTTTTTTGTATTGTAATATGTGCTGAAGCGTTCAGGCATTTCCTATGTTAGCACAGTACACTACAGTGTAAATGACAAAAGAACTGTTACATGAAAAATACACTAGACAGGCATTTCATCATTATTTTCCTGCCTCTGATCTGAGACTAAGTGTGCACCAACTGTCAAAACTGCACTTCTATAACACCTCTAAATTATAACAATACTTATTAATCTTACTGTTTGAAGAACTGTTTATCTATGTATTTATTTAGAAGTATATATACATAGTCAAAACGATATCCAGCGATCCTGTAACTGTCTTGTTAGTGTTGTAAGCCTTCACTAATTAAGATTCTTCAGTACGAGATGGTCTGTGTTTACTTGAACTCTGCACCATTGTGATCGACTGCTGGAGTTAATGACTTGAGGGTAATGGCTAATGAGTGGAGGATCGACCTGTTGCCTATGTTTACACTAATGGAAAACCAGTTGGTCAACCAACCCCATTAAAGCATTTAGGGCTTATAAATAAGAGCTGCTTAATATGATCAGCTCAGTACTTGAGGAATACACTGTTGGATGATATTGTGAATGAAAGAGTGCATGTAAAAAAAAACATATATTCACTGATGTTTTGGCTTATCAGAGTATATATAAATACATAAAAATAGCTGTTTTCCAACCGATTTTGTACTTCAGTCTTCAGGGTCACATGATCCTTTATGAATCATTGAAATATGCTGATTTGGTGGCTAAGAAATATTTATCATTATCAGTGTTGAAAACAGTTGTGCTTAATATTTTTGTGGAAACTCTGATACTTTTTCTGGATTCTTTAATGAATAGAAAGTTCGGTTACATTTTATTTTGATAGTCCACTTCAGACATTCTACTAACTATAAGTAACTTTGTAACTACATGTCAACTAACTCTCAGTAGGGTAGGTTTAGGGTTAGTAGAATAAGTTGACGCATACTTGCAAAGTTTCTCATATTCAGTATGTTGTGTGTTCTGGACCCATCAAAATAAAGTGTTAGAAGATAAGCAGACAGTCTACTAATATTCTAATGACTGCTAGTTGACATGTAGTTGCAAAGTTACTTACTGTTAGTACAATGTCTAAAGTGGACTATTGAAATAAAGTGTTACCGGAAGTTCAAAAGGACAGCATTTATTTGAAACAGAAATCTTTATATATGTCTTCACTGCCATTTTTGAACAATTTGTTATGTCCTTGCTTTATTAAAGCATTAATTTATTTTGGATGGTAGTACATTTTATAAGCAATGCTTGCAATTGCTGTTAACCAACTTGACCTCAAGTTCTCACCAACTGACTGAAGCTTTGGTTAACATAGGGGTCCTCAAGTGTATTTTATATTAACTTAGTATACATCTCTGAAAGTATGAGAACCAAAATGTCCCGGAAAAAAAGCAGAATACTGAACAAACTTTGTTTTATGAAATGCTTTGGTGAAAAAATATGCTTTTGATATTTTGCTTTGAAGAAAATGCCAATAGGTTTAATCTGTTGTTATCTACTATAATAACTGTCCATATATCAACATGGAGTATTGAGTCATTTTTTACCCATATTAAAGGAGGACAGGAAAGTAGAGGAAGAGAGAGGGGGAAAGGGTTCAGGGTATGAATTTGGGCCAAACTTGAAGCTGCATCCCAGTGAACGTTCACCGTGTCATGGCTCTAACCCAGTGACCTTTGAAACAGATGTTGAATGGAGATCTGATGTGAAAGCTACAAGTAGATATCATTGCAATGGACAGATAGATACTGCTCTTTGAGTGACATCAGCCGAATGTTTGGTTTGATATAGTGATGGCTGACAAGTGCTCTTGTGTTCACGAGGCTTCTGGTAAAAGATGAGAGAGCGAGGGAGATCTGTGTGTGTGTGTGTGTGTGTGTGTGTGTGTGTGTGTGTGTGTGTGTGTGTGTGTGTGTGTGTGTGTGTGTGTGTGTGTGTGTGTGTGTGTGTGTGTGTGTGTGTGTGTGTGTGTGTGTGTGTGTGTGTGTGTGTGTGTGTGTGTGTGTGTGTGTGTGTGTGCATGAAAAAGAGTGATGGAAACACAAATAGATGAGCATGCAAGCATATGTTTGTTTTTGTGTGTGCCTGAACATGAATGTGAAGAGAACGAGAGAGAGATGCCTGTTAACATGCTGCACTGCAGACACACACTGCTCTTTAAACACAGATTGATGGAGCAATGTCACGCTGCTTGGAGGTCCATTCTGCAGAGGGCAAGAGGGGGAACTGACATCCGGGCCTCCTCCACAAGTTTTCCATGCTCATGTCCTCCAACGCTGCACGAAACATCAAATAAAATGTATTTATTCATTATTTCAGTCAAAAATTATACCTAATAGGGATTTTGTTCTGATCAAACAGTGTTTATATGCATAAAAGTGACTTTGAAAGGAATGTGCGAAGTGTGTGACAGTTCGTCCGTTGATTCAAGGCAGATTTGGCAGCAGCTGTGTGTGTCAGGATCTCTTTTTTTCATAGACATCTGCGACTGCTCGGTGGAAACATGTTTTTAACCAGTCGTCTTGGCTTCTTAAACACGCCGCAGGAGATTTCGCTTGATTCTTCACCACAAATGCGTTACCAAACTTCTTTGGCTATCAGATACAAATCAACAAATGCAAAAGTGAAAAAGACAGGACAAAATATGAATATTTGAGTAAACATTTATGATTTTAAATTACTTTATGACTGAAAATTGGTTTTAAATGTTAAACACTGGCCTCTTTTGAAAGGCAAAATCATAAGAAAGCACAATTTTTCCACTTGTAAAACTGCATCAGGACTACAGGTGTCTCAGACACCGGCACCTGTTGTCATGACTCATGGGACAGATCAGCCTGCAATTCTGATAAAACCCTGATGCATTCCAGCGTATTACCATCCTAACGCTAGTCCAGCCATCCCACCGTAATCCCAACGCAAACTTCCTGAACATCCATAAACTGATTTACTCTCATGGAACAGTTGTTGCTGTAATGTATGTGTGTGTGTGTGTGTGTTCTGGCCAGACACACAGTGAGCTTACACACACAAGACGAAGCGCGAGGAATGGGATAGCACCCTTCGGACCACACATCTCGCAGGCTGTGTGTAAAAGGACTTCTTCACGCTCAATGCTGTGCGGCTGTCACAGAAATCCCTCAGTGTCTTGAGCTGGTTCTGTCATCTGAAAGAAAGGAGGAGTGAGTCAGTGAGTGAATGAGTCAAGTATTGGTGCTGTATTGGTTAAAGCTTAGGAAAATTCATAACTCAATCGATATTTGCCATTAAGCAAGATCCCAGGATACCCCAGAAGAACAAACGAATGGATAATAATATCTACTAAGTGACTGCTACTTATTTAAGTGTATATATTATATATATATATATACGTGTTAAATTTAAACACTACCACTACCAACTAAATGTTTGGAGTCAGTAATAACTTTCTTTTTTTATGTTTTTGAAAAGAAAACATCTCTTATGCTGTATTTCATTTACCAAAAATACATTAAAAAACTGTTATATTTAATAATATAATTAAATCAATATTGATATTATTACATTTTATTAATAAATAATTTTCATTATTTTTATGAAAACAGGGTTCCCCCAGGATTATTTGATGAACTGAAAATTCAGCATTTATTTGAAATCTATTGTAACATCATAAATGTTTTGATGAATTTAATTAATTATTGTTGAGTCTTAATAATTAATAATAACCTTAATAATTTTTTAAATACTGACCAAAATTTTAAGAATTTTAAACATCTTTGTGAAGTGTCTCCTTTAATTATTAGACATTTATTACACATTACTGAATTTAAATATTGCTTCATTTTTTTTCAAAATAGAAAAATATTACTTGAGTGGCTGGAGAGTGAAACATAATTGTTTCAGTTGATCTATTTATTATTATTTGTACTTTTATTTTATGTTTGTCTCTCTTTCAGTTAATTGATTCAGTGGATGGTAAACAACTGCCTCTAATATCAGTTCATATCTGTGACTTATTCCAGAGCAAATTAACTGAATTGATTCTGAAATCTCAGAAAGGAGAACAATCATATGGCAACATATTATCATGTTCTTGCCAAGAAATTAAGCCTGTCTCTTAATAAAGTGAAATTGCCTAAAAGGCAGTTATGAACAGAAATTGCATTCTGATGTGTTTGTTCAACATCAATCTTCTGGTCACTTCTAATGAAATCCTTTTTTGCCTGAGGATGGTTTCCTCTTCTCTTCTGTCGGCTTTGCACTTCAGCTGTAGAGTTGATGCCGCCTCTTGACCCATACTGACTCTCAAGTTTATATTCCTGTGGGTGAAAGCCGACGCCGCAGACACCCCTCCTGTACGGTACTCCATCAGACCCTGGTACATATTAATGTTATTTTCGGGTCATTTAACTTCGCTGTGCAGGGGGGCCGGGCTGACGCAAAACCGTAAATCATGGAGCTGTGGAGCGAGCTGGTGTCGTAACAGATTATCAGATGGATTTTAGGTGAGGTTAAAGTAGTCCCTGAACAGGACCTTATTGGGTAATGATACAGGCACATGCAGATGCGTTGACAGTCATGTTTCACCACTGACACCTATACAACATATATTAACAGACCTGTCTCGTTATATCAGTTTTCACAATTTAATAAACGTGCAGTAATGAATACAACAGACATTGACACAAATACATTTTAAAGTTATAAGTAGCTTTTTATATGTCTCTTTGTTGCCAGTTTATAAGATGGATAGATGATCCTTGATTTATTGTCAACCATAAAATTGCATAATCTGAATAAAGTAAAATTGTGTACAATAGAGATTTAGACTTTGTAGAAATTAGATGGTTTTTAGAATTGTTGGCCATTCAGGAATCTGGTTTATTGCTCATGTAAAGCTGTCAGCTGAGACTATGTAAAATGTTTCTTCTCTCTATACAGAAGGCCTTACAGTGTTACTGCACCTTTAAACACTGGAAGCCTATTGTATAGAGAGAGGAAATATTTTATGGTTTTGTTGCTTAAATAAACTGAGAAGTGCAAATCACAATGGCAAAAAAAACGTTACAAAAAGTGTGCGTAGTAACAGCGAAATAAACTTGGATTATTCAAATCTAAAATATAATTTATTATGAATGAACCGACCCTATTAGGCTACATTCGGTCCCAACAGTCAGATTAAGGGTTGAACCCGACATATAACTTTTGACAGTATACTGTTTTATTATGTATTTTACATTGTAGGCTATATTAAATATGCATATTGTGTTACAAAATTACCTTATTTAAAAACTCTGGAACCCTGGAATAATGATCTAATAATGGGCTTGGTCAACTTTCAGTGATGACGATGACACAATAGCTCTTTTTGGAGGGGAAAATAGTTTTTTCCAAATAGCCTAACGTTTTTATAGAGAGAGGAAGTTAAAAGTTTGGGTTGGGGACAAGCTCAAAATCTTAAAATTAGGGGAAATTAAACTTTTTAAACACAATCTTTAACAATAATCAAACGTATAATAATATGCCCTTTAATGGTTAAAATCATCCTTGAGGAAGAATCGCCCGTGCAGGCTCATTGTTCTACTGATGCTCTGTGGTATTCTTGTTTCTCAGATCATGTCCTCTCTCAAAGGTGGGACAATCGTTCATAGTCTCTCGCGGGGAATGACATCACGGCCCGTCAAGAGCGGCTGTGACAGCCGTGTACTAATTGAATATGACGAACTGTTCTCCGGTTCACCTCTCGCCACCTCGGGACTGCACAGCCTGCGATGAGAGACCGAGAATGAGATTTAGCGATTTAGCCGCCGTTTGAAGTGCAATACCGACGGTGAAAACATAGCCGCTAATGCTAGCGCGCATCGTGGTCTGTCTGTCTGTCTGCGTCTGCTCGAGACGGTAAAGTGATACCACATGTGAGAGGAACGCCGAGTGAAGAGCTTCTTGACCACACATCGCATATGATGAGACCAGGTGTCCCGCGCTTTGTTCTCTTTGAGCGTGTACCTTCATTATATAAAAACACTGAAAAATCTGCACAGCAGATGCCATTGTGAACGGGGTGAACACCCACCGTTGTCCCACGATAGGACCCCTTCTGTTAGTAATTAGAATTCTTGTCAACTCTTCTTCCTTTCATATATGGGTCAATGACGTGACACTCATTTTGTCCGAATCTATTAGGTTAAAAAAGGCCTACATTAAAATGTATTTCATACGAAAAAATATATGGCTTGAATAGAACCAATTTCCTAATTAAAATGAATATCGATAATATTGAGATCTTTGTGGGGGAAATGTCTAGGTGTTGTAACTGTTTTGAGGCTGATTAAAATACTGGGGGGGGGGTGACATAATATTTTACTATTATTCGTGGTTTCAATATTTAATTATAATTGAAAACACGAAATAATAGTAAATATTATAGGCTATTATAATAGGCATAATAGTAATAAATAGCCTATTATATAAAATATTGTTATTATTAATTATATGTGTTAGCCTACTATTATTATTCATTAGAGTTAAGTTGTGTACAAGAGAGATTTAGACTTTGTAGAAATTGGATGGATTTCGTGATAAATAAACCAAGAGTCTGGTTTATTGCTCATGCAAAGCTACCGGCAGAATAATAGGCCTACTAGAAATTTGCAGTATTAGCCTAAATACAGGTGCATTTTGTCACTGATCTTTAAACAAATTGCATATAATTTTAAAATGTTTTCAATCTTATTAATTTGAATATTATTTTTAAAAACCATTGGAAAACATTTTGTTGTCATGTGACTGGACCACATAAGATCATGATTATGTCAAGGTAAAAAAAAATCACATGTTGAAATATACACACAATTTTTCACACACTCATGTTGACCTTTTAATGAAAATGAAGTATAGCCTTTTTTCAGCCATTCTTAATTTAAATTTAACCACATTATGGAGGTACAAAAAAATTCAAATTTTGTTTAGGCAAAAGTGTTTTGACTGCATCATACCTCTGCAGGGCCTTTCTGAAATGACTAGGCACTTTGTATTGGGATGTTGAATAGTCTGTCGTGGATCACTGACAGCCCAGAGTACTTTATAAGCACAACCTAAATCCTAAGATGTTTCTTATCTCATAAACCAGCTGATTCTCATTTTATATATATATATATATATATATGATAATATAATATTCTGAATATGTTTGCTACAAGTATATATTTTTTTTCTTGCTCTCCTACATGTGAAACGAAAATTTCAGTAATACCTTAAACAATAACAGAATTGTATTTAGATAGCTAAAGTCAGCCAGAAACAGATACAAGCCAGTGCAGACCTTGATATATGCATATGTCACCATGCTCTTCTTTTGCAAAGCCTAGTGCAGCAGTGTGTTTGTGTCTGGATCTGTGCAGCTGACCGGTTGGGGGTGGGTGGAGGGGAATGAAGGTACTTGGTTGTATCCACCATGTAATGTTCATTTATCTGCTCCCACAGTTGTGGCTGCTCTCCCAGTGTTCTCTAATGCCTACACGGTCTGACGCATTGGGAGGTTAACATTCAATGCCGTCCTTTGTTGAATCGCCCCACCAGTGTAGCCTCTGTATACATTTGTCACACATTTCAACAGCAAAAACTGAAGTGATGTGGACCTTGAAGGAAGGGGGGGACCGGTTTAGAATAGGACAGTGCATTTGTGTTAAATTAAATGAGAGAACAGAGGTTTGACCTTAGAGCACCTTTTATGCTGAAGAGGACATAGGTTTGTGATACTTGATTTATATATATATATATTTTTTTGCATTATATGTCTAGATTTCCCAGAGCATGTGTGAATTAGTTTAATCTCTAATAGTGCTTTATTTTAGAAGTTTGTGACAGAAAGGCATCCTCTTTCCAATGCAAGTCCCACTGATTTGATCCTTTTACAAAAAAAAAAAACTGATTACCACACATACAGCTCAGTAATTCCATGGCGGATTACATTTGAGTTAAGCAGTGCTGGTTTGTGATCGAAGCGATGATGCATGTGCATGCGTGCGCGTGCGCACAACAGAAACACATGTCAGCTATGTGTGTAGAAGCACACCGTCGTTTGTAAGCATCGAGAGCTGGTAGTGTTGTGACGCGAATAGCCCCTGAACCGCTGGCCCCCGGCCCCCGGTCCCACCCACGGCGTGTTCTCATAGGATTACCAATCACTTAGCTCCTATATTTGCATCCTTTAGTCCTATTCATGGTCACTGGCCTCTTCCGCTCTCCTTTGATCAACGATGCACGGTCGCCTCTGGTCAACGAGGGCACAAACCGAGACAACCAAGCGCGGCTGTGAAATTTGTGCCGGCGATGCAGCAAGCTTTCCCTGTCCTCAACCCCAGCGCCATGGCCTTCGTCTTTGCTCTTGCTTTGTCTTGCCATTTCGCAGCACAACCTCTCTCTTCAATTTTCTTTGGAAATTGGCAGATGTGTTCCTACCTTTGTCTAAAGTTTTGAGTTTTAGTGTTGCAGCTACCCTGCTAAATAATCTCCATAGTTTCGTCTTTTATTGCTTTGATTTGCATATATATTAAATACATGTTGTATGGTAGTTTAGCTGTGGGGCAGAGTGTACTGAGCACGCGCAGATCTCAGCTGCCTTTTGTTTTAGCAAAGCACCTGCTGAACGAAGAAAAGCGGGTTTGAGCCGTTTCTGAATGCGTGCTTTATACTTTCACAAGGTAATGTCAAGTAATTATGGTCCTCATAGTAGATTCGTTATATAGTGTGGATTGAACATTTTTATTTGGCCCACATCACGGATAGTAGCCTAAAAAAATAAAAAATAAACCGTACAAGAAAAAAATGTTTTTTTTAAAGATATAAACACTAGAACTTGAAAATCCATAGATGTTATTAACGACCAGTAAAATCAACCTGACAGCAATGAAAAAATAGCTTAGTTTGAACATCATTTCCGTTATAGTCTACATGCGGCTATAGAATAGCCCTTGAAATTAACCTATGTTTAATGCTGATATGGTCAAGCACTTTACGGTTTAATTTTGAGTCTAAAAGATGGACACAAAAAAACGCATGGATGCAAGCTTGTTATCTGAACGATTGAACACTATTTTGTAATGTGAATGATAAACATAGCTTGCACCGCACTGTGATATAAAAGCTTTTCGCAGAAGATTGTGTATAAAATAAGATTAGTTTAAAACACCAGATTCTAAGGACATTAAATACAATTTAAAAAAGCGTACATAAGTAGAAATAGGAGCATCTATATTGTAGTCCACTTATTACTCCAGTCTATTAGCCGGGCCTTGCGAGGTTTATATTTTTTTTATTTGTATGGTCGGTAAATCATGTCCAGGATTCACATTGAATATCTCGCTGTTATCATTTGATTTGTACTGCACGTTGAAAGACACGGGCTTTATTTTCTATTTCTGTACGATTTAAAATGCATAATAATATAAGCCCCATTCACATAACATTTGATTAAATGTACAGAAAAACACGAGGGATTGGCTCGTACTAAAGCAAATTCATTTCAAGCAATGAATGCTGCAATAATTGTAATGAAATAACCCCTTCGTTCCAACCTGTTTAAATAAGCAATGCAAATTGGTTTATGGCATTTAATATTTAATGCACAGGTGTTTTAGAAATGGCGTGCTATATGTGAGTTAATTAAATCCACTCAATATAATGCGCAGCAGTTCTATTAGCAGCAGAAGAATTAAAAATAAAAGCCGCCTGCGGGCTCCTGTGGTGGAAAACACCTCGTATTCCACGAGGAATGGCACAATATTGATTAATTCAACGAATTCGTTACTTTAAAGAATGACAGGAATTATTCGATAGTCTATTCTATATTATAAGAGTGAAAGAAAGCGGATTTAAGTTAGTAATTGTATTCCCTGCTTGTATCACTTGTAACAAGGCTATGTTTAGAAATTTGGAGAACTCCAAAACATAAAAAAGTGAAATTCTATATCAATAGGTTTAAAAGCTGCCTGACCAATTTACCATATTTTGACATATTTATGACAACCAAGCAAGCATTCCTATATCTCAGATCACGACCTACATGATCTCGGCTTCATATTTAAGAAATATGTTAAATTATGTAAAGCATATAGTTGTGCTATAACAATTGTCGATACATTTTATGCAGAAAATCGTCAATTCTACGGGAAAAGATGTGTGGCAGTACTTCTGCAACATATTCTGATGAATAATCGTCCAGCACCAGCACAACACCAGTCCCACACGCTTATAAATAACACACTCACATGTTTTTACTGACAACACTGGATATTCCAAAAACTATTTATTCTGACCAATAAGTGATGATAAACCTCTGATATGAGCTCGGTCTATTTATAGGCATCTCGAGGTCAAAACATCACATTTTAAAAGGCCAGGCCTTTCTGTTGCCATAAATGTGAGGGTCTGCCTGTGAACTTTAACTGTTTATTAAGTCTTCTTCATAATGTATTTTACTATGGGGTAAGCCTTCAGAAGTAACTATGGTAATTAACCATAACAAAATTAAACGAGCCTATTGCTGAAGTCTCTTCCCAACAATACCTGCACACCGATGTATAACAGCGCATGCGCGCATTTTACATTTGTAATCATTGCATACTTTAAGACTGATTTTCTCGTCCCGTCTTGTACTGTTTTAGTCATTACTGACTTCTCAAAATACTGTGCAAAAATGTGCAGGTACATTGAACGCAATGCATAAGCAATATCTACAAAAATAAGAATATTTTAGTTATTTGCACTGTTAAACCCCTAGGTTATAAATGATTGTATAAAATTGTAAACACATTGCTTTATGTTCTGCGCGTTTGATGATCATTACGTTTCATGTAAATATAAACACATGGTTATTATTCACCCAAATATATTTGTAATAATGTGCACAGCTCACAGGCCGGCAACATTTGTTAAGCAAGATATACTTTATTGCCCACAAAACGTTTAATAGCCTACTTTGAACGCAATGTCTGCTGTTTTTCTTTAACATAATACGTAAAGTGTTCAGAGAGAATGTCTTTGTTTGTTTTGAAACATCCAAGATGTAGTTTTGACTGCTTAAGTTGACCTTTTAACCTCGACGGGAGAGTTCCTGCACACTGCCGAGCGCTTTTCTGCACTGCTGTCATCGCACGAAGTCAGATGTGTGACGGCAACACGAGGAAACTGTTTGTATGGTGCGCAAACGACATTCAAACAGTTCATTAAAATAATCTGTGGTCAAACACATGAGATACACTGGGGCTAGTTCTGATATCATAGCCGCGAATCCTGCATACCGAAATTAACACGTGGAATCAGGAGCCTTTACATGGAAAAATATATATCTGAATCTATGCCGTTCCTTAGGGTGGAAGATGAATCAGATATAGCCTCGTACATTTAATAAAGACTGGCAGATTCTCAGAGCACAATTACTTTGATGTACAATAGTCTATTATTGTCATGTGCATAATTTAGCTTTAAGTGAATAGCTGGCATCAGAAGGAACACAGTCCAATCATAAAATGATAAAAACAAGAAAAAACGTTCCACGATATATTTTCATTTGGAATAATAACGTTTTTGTACTACATTGCAAGCCAGGCTTAAATGTATCGCATACATATTAGCTAAATTTAAAATGCCCTTATAAGATCAATTAAACTTTAGTTTTATATTATTTATAGCCCACTGTGCATTAAAATGACAAACAACTTTAACATAAACATTAAAACAGGCTGACATCTAAAGAATTATCTCAATATTATAATGTCTTCCATCATAACAATTGCAATGCGTTATGTGGGCTATACGTATAACATCTTATTAGTACAGAGTAACCACAACTCACTGCCTCGGTTAGAAAATTAGAGTAGCGTAGAAAAGCATCGTTTTGTGATATATTTATTAAAAAAATCTCTCAGGGGTTTTGGGAGAACAAGTAATAGCGTAATAAGTAATAGTGTTTATAGCTCGTGTAATTATGTTGAGATTTTGTAGACTAGAAGAAAAAAAATGAAGAAAAATAAAAAAACCAATGGCACATTCTACCTTTTTTATTTCAGACAACATAATCTGAACATATTAAAATCTTTGGCTTGAAGCGTTGGTTCAGTCACGCATTTGAAGAACTGTGAGATAAAGGATTTAAGAGACAAGGCTATCACAAAAACTCTAACAAGCCTGACACTTAGGCCTACTGGAACGGTGAGCAACCACATCGGGAAAGGAGAAGAAACGTTAGAAATATTCAGCAAGTAAGGAGCAATATAGACATCCCCTTACCTGGAGTTAAATATACACATCTTACAGGTTTGGCTATATATAAATTTTCATAGTGTTCGTATTTAGATGCATGTCCATATACTGTATGATAAACAGAAATTCGCTTAAATATCGTATCTTCGTTTCACAGAATTCGAAGACATTTCCTTTTCATTTGATTCATAAAAATATGAAAAATCACTTTTGTCGGCGTCAGCGTCCATGGCGTTTTTATTCGCTATCGTCTTTATCTTCTTGAACTGTTGTTGTGGAATGGTTGTAGAGTCCTTGAGCCATGAGCTGAAGAGCGAGGCCGTTCTTATAGCCAGTGGACTTTTTGATTTTGGCCCTCTTATTCTGGAACCAGATCTTTATTTGTGACTCATTGAGGTTGAGTTCCTGGGCCAGCGACTGTCTCCGCTGCTCCGTGATGTACCGGTTCGCCTGAAACTCGGCTTTAAGTCTCTGCAGCTGTTCAGCCGTGAAAGCGGTTCTCGGTCGCTTGTCTTCCTTCTCGCTTTTCTTCTTTTTCAATTTTCGTGTCCTTGGGCCTAGTGTAGAAACAACAATAAAACGAAGACATAAATATCATAAAGCAGCATATGACACTACATGGGTTTGACTGAGAATGCCTTGGCAGGTGAGTGAAACATTGATGCGGTGTTAACATTGGGCCTACCTGACACTTCCGCATTGGAAAAGCTATTTTAAGAAACGTCGATAACGAATTCATGCTGCAGTTCATTATCCTACAGCGAGTGTTATGAGTTTGTATTCCAAAATGAAATTACCTTAGATGACATGTGCACGTGTAGGCATAATTGCCAGGAAACAAAATGCTGCTTAAATAATAGTTCTAACCCGCAAATAGCAGCGATATTTAATTATAAGCAATTCACATGTAGACCTGCAAAGTACGCTTTAAAGTACTCAGTCCTCGGTTTTTACTAGCGGTAGGCTACACCCAGCGAAAATAGCGGGAAAGCAGAACGAGGCTTTGTGTGAGTCTGCTTATTCTTACTAAAGCTATTAATCATTTTCTGAAATGTTAGTTTGCATTGAATTCACAGAGTGAAAAAAGAACCATGTGAACCAACATTATCTCCAGTAATGGCTTCTGTACATTACATATTAGGCTATTGCAAGCATCATAGACAAAAAGACAACTTGTCGACATTATCAGTAGTAGCCAATATTTCGCCCTGTTTTCCACAACAATGGCATTTCGAGTTCACAAGTTCGACATCACCATGTTATTGTCAGTCACACAGAAAAAGAAAATCGATAGGTTAATCCGTTTTTGTTGTTCTGTGGCCTTTCTCTTTATAAAACAGGCTTGCGATTGGGTTAATTTGATATGAATTTCAAATTAATAAAACGTTTCAAAATGCAAGTCAGTATGTCAAATATAGTTGAAAGACGGGGAATGTACATCAAAAAATCTATAACTTATTTAGCTCTGCACATGAGCAGTCAATTGCAAAAGTTTTTACAGAAAATGAGCCGAAATTATATTTTTACATATCACATTAATATTACATGTAGGCCTTCGTTTAGCTCCGTTGCAACAAATAGTCTGTTATTGTTCTGCAAATTGTATTTATTTATTTATTTACCTTTAATGCGTCCATGAATAATGCAGCTCCTAAATGCAAACTCATTCATGCAAAGTAGGTGCAATTAAAAAAAAAGCAAAAGCTAAAGACCTGTTAACAGCATATTATGCAAAGCATGTGGTATTACACGTACGTCAAGAAAACTATTTTCTGCATTACCAATCAACAACTGAACAGAACCCTACGTGTTTCCTTCAGGAAACTGCCCTCGGATGATCGGGATTCAGTGAAAGTCCAGTGTCTGATAGCTCAAGCAGTAAGTCAATCAGTGAAGTCAATCAAAGCATCTTTTCCAACAGCCCAGCTGACTTTGTGTCAGGTATGCACTGTAAAATGTTTTGTCAGAAAATGTAGGCCTACTTCATGATAACCGCCAAATGAACTGGCTTTATTCAAGTCAAGCAGATTATTTAAAATCATAGAAATCTAAATGATTGCATTAGATGTACGGGTCTGAGCAGGTAATAGCACCTGAAGGAACTGCACACAATGTTATTAACGTAAGGACATTCATAACATTCAGCAAAATCGTTCGGCTGACCCTTAACTGGTTTGTCATAAAAAAATAGCCAATCCGTTAAATATCTATCGAATATCCTAAAATAATTTCACTACAGATAGCCTAAAGCTAGCATTAGGTCATCGTAAACTTAAAGAAGAATGCCACAAAACAAGGTTGATTATGCGCTATTATCACGGCACTTCTTTTCTTTCATTAATTAAAATTAAGCTATTTGTATTGACATTATGGACACAAATACTTTTAGATTACTCCATGGTCATAGACTAAGATAAATGAAATGCTACAGTAAAAAGATTAATTGCACCAATAACAATACGCTGAGAAACTGGATAGTAAAATATTTTAAACAAATTATACTAATTATTTTAATATCTAAATATTAATCTATATTTTTCACATTAGCACAGTTACGTGGCCTATTATTCCCTTTTTGTTATTTATGGTAGTTGGTGGTATAGTAGGCTACCTTCATTATTTTGTATAGAATCAGCCTAGAAATTAAGAAGGCAACCAGAAATAGAATTTTGACGCCATAATGAACGCACTTTGCATTTCTGTTTTTCTCCAGAAAGTGAACAACATGTGTTTCTACTTTGGTTTGCGGCCTAAGTGACAATTGTTCGTTCATGGCTCAAAACAACCCATGGCTGTTGAATAAGCGATAGCACCAGACGCTGCGTAAAACGAGTGAAATTGACTAAAACTTAATGAACCCAGTGATTTAAAAAAATACAAAATACAACCAAAGATGCGCCCTCAAAAAAGTTTGACGCGCGCGGCGTCACTCGCTGTTTGTGAATCATACAGTGCAATTAAAAAACTATAGCGCCTTACCAGATGAAGGTCTGTCCGAGTACCTGGTGCAGTACACCCACGCAGGCCATAGTAAAGGCTGCGATTCTTTCGCTTGCGAAGTCCCCGTTTTCTCCCCGTATCTTGCTGTGGTAGTTCCATTTCCTTCGACAAGCTTTGCAGAGTCTGCTTTGAGGATGGAGAAGAAGACGAGGACGAAGAAGTGCTGTCACTACTGCAGTTTGAATCCTGGCAAAGACTGCTATTATGCGACGGCCTTATCACCATAGGGTTAACATTCTCCCTGCCCGAGGTTTGCGCCCGGTCCCTACTCCCAAGATCTTTCTTGCAGCCGAAATCTGGCCTTAGAATATTGTCGATGAAAAAGTTCGTGGTTCTGTGGGCTTGCTGCGCAGCCTGGTGAGGTAAAATCGGAGGAGATGGTATATTGGGTGAGAGCGAGACGCTCTCGGACTCTGTCGAATCACGACTATTTTGATCCTTTTGCTCCTCCATGACAGCTGGATCGTGGTCTGCACACCAAAATTCCACTTGTTGCAAAGAGCAGTATCCGTATAGCAACACGCAAGAATGCAGTCTATAGTGTTAAAATAAAGGTATACGAAATACCTTAAGAGAAACGACTGTCATAGCATCGGAATGCTTTCCGCGATCAAGGCGTTTCAAGTGTCAAAGCACACCCGTTATTCATATCAGACAATGCATCGCGCGATGCTCCGCAGTCCCTGACTCGCTGCCCCGTGTGACAGCTCGCGCTTAACAAACTCTTTCTAAAATCACGGTGCCCCTCACATACTTTTTTCCTTAACCGGAAGCACGTAAGCAAGACACACGTGCAATGGACCAATGGGGTACCAACATCCTTGGTGTCACAAGCAGAGAATGTCCAATAGAATTTTACGATCTCATGCAAATAAAGAACGGATGGATTTCCAAGACCAACTAAGCTGGCGAACATTAAATCCACTCTAATGAGGACTGGATGTTTCTGGATCGGCATTGCCTTTTGACAGAAAAAAAGATCTGTGCAGCCAGATAATTCATTGTTTCAGTTGCTCGTTTTATTTTTTGCCAATACTAGACACTAGTAACATTGCGAACAGTTATTTTTGAGACGTTAGTGGTGAAGGTGAGCCATCATTATTATTCTGTGGGACAAGCTTATCAAGCAATCAGATTAAGGCTAAGAAACGGAATCTACCACAATTAGACACATTTAATAATAACAATAATTATGTTTACAATTAATATTGTAAATGCACATTAAATAGTACATCCGGTATATTGTATAATGGCATGTAAGGTAGCTAATTTAATTAATAATTGCAATAAAATTACTACAGACTACACCGTATAATTTATTATTCTCAACATTCGAGATGTTTTAACCGCAGAGTACAGTAAGTGGTAATTGTAAAAGTATGTAATTGTTACTGTAAGTATGATTTGACCTAAGTCTTAGGCTAATTAAACACTTTTGCTGGTCAGCCATATTAAATAATATTTTGTTTTGAATAAAAGCAAATTAATCACGTCCAGGTTACAGTTTTGCAGAGTATAAAACATCGGACAGTTTCCTGCTTTAACAATTTTTCGTTTGCATGAAATGACACCTTTTGTCTTTAAACACTGATTCACACATGATGACCACGTCAGCGCAAAAAAAGAAAAAGTGCCAGCAAACAGATCACAGCATCTTAGTAAAAAACAAGATAAGGACGTGTTAACAAGTAAATGGCTTAAAACGTGAGCAAAGAACTCCGTCAAATTATGCAAAATGATAGACCTGGATGCTTTACGCCAAAAAACGAAGAAGGAACGCAAAAAATGTAGAGTAATAATTAGCGCAAACATGCAATTTCAGTATCCCACATACAGCATGCATTCATATAAAACAGGTTGGGTTGAAATCTTTATTCAAAAAGCTCGAGTGGGTACTTAATACATTTCTAATTAGGACACTATCAATATGCTATTTGAGCCAAGTAGCCATTGTGATGCGCGCTCCTTTTCAGGCGGTAAATTAGCACTCCAGTTCTTATCTCGGCTGCATGCGACGTCTTGAGAGGGCTGCAAAAGATAATTTATAGGTTTTAATTAGCGCCCATTCCGCCTGATCAGCTTGGCGTCCATCACTAGCGAGTGAATAAAAGCCGGTCAAAAGCACTGTCACTAGCCGCTGGCAGGGCGCTTTATCAAGGTAAGCAGGGCCGTATTACACGAGGTGTAGAGGCGACGTAATTTCCCCAGTGCTGTTGAATAATGCCGGAGTCATCGGAGACACCATTTACTGAAATGACTTTATTGACGACTTAACGTCGGTAATTCATTTTCCCCTTCACGTCTCAGACCTGGATTGGGTACAGTAATGGGATGATGAATGTGGCAACGGGCCGCACCTCCCATTATTGAATGTAATACACACGCCCTTCTCTAAATGTCGAGAAAACCATGTAAAAATCGAAGTTGTAACTATTTTAATTTCATTATGGACAGGTTGAAATATTATCCGGTCTTGAATAGCTCTGTTGCAATGATAGCTCGCGGAATATTTAATTAATCTACATAAAATAGGCGCTCACTGCGAGGACCTGACAACACAATGGGATATTCGTGGATAAACAATCATATTCAATATACAAAAACAAGGAACACGCGTGACACCAATGATTATCAAAACGCACCTGAAAGTAGGCTACTGCTCGAGCTCACAAATCGTCAGTGAATTTGAACCCATTTGCATCCCATGTGTGTTTTATGGATTGCTTTAGTTGTGCTTTTTAGAATGGTTTCAGCCAATTAGTTAATAGCATAATTGCCTTCATTAAAATAGGAAAAATCCGCCGCTGCCTAAAAGAATAACTACTCCTTGTCATGCTAAATAAATCAATGAGAAACGCTGCCAGTTGCATATTTCAATTATCACGTGAAAAACATTTAAGGTATGACCGAAACAGATATAAGTGAGCTGGTGATTTCAGTTTAATTAATTTTTTCCTTTTTTTAGCCAGGACTCATGAGACTGTTGTCGTTTAACCAGCAACTTTTACACCTGTCGTCAAATCTCGGCTAACAATAGGCATACAGGACTATACAACAGCTACTTATTGTCCAGTTCAGTTCATGTCTTCCAGTAAGAGGCGGGTGCAAATCATTGTCCAGAGTTGACTTATCAGAGCTTGAGTAGCCTAGATCGAAATTTTTCTGAATCTTTCTACTGGTTTAATAATGAGCCTAAGATTTTCACCTGAAATATAGGTGACAGTTTCTTGAAGAAAGTTGCAAGGTGCGTCTCTAGTGGTTTTGTTAGATGTTATTAATATTAGCATAGCATGGGTAGCTTGATTTTACTGTATCGTACACTCATTTATTTTCATTGTTTAATTTGAGTTTTGTTAAACAGGTCGTTTGTACTTTCATTTCGCATAAAAGAAGAGCCAAAGTTTCACCTTAGGCAGTGGTTCACAATAACGATGTGAATTTAATTCAAGCGCGTTATAGTTATTTCTTTCTTGCTTTATTTTTAACTTACCTCAGCAAACATGTCTCTGTTATTAATGTTAGCCAATATACGGGGTTTACAGGACACGTTGCTATCTTGTATAGGTGAAAATACCCTGATTATTTGAATCATTAGACCAATTATAAGCTTGACTTTTTTTTCTTTCTTTATAAGTTTGACTTCATCATAAGCGATCTGCATTAAAGTGACGTGCTATCTTTATAAAGTTAGGCTTATTAATGTCCTTATATCCTAAATTATAGTCCACCATTTGGAATTTTTATTTCATGTTTTGCCATTTCACATGATAATAAATTAATGTTAATCTATACTGTGATTGTCAATATGTAAAACAGAGGTAACCCATTGAACGAAGGCCTGCTGTATGTCAAAAGGTGTCGTTTTTTTCATCAAATGGTTCACTGCAATTACGTGAACGCCTCCCAATGGATGTTCTGCGTACTACAGGGAGAGGGCTGATGGGGGGATCAAGGCACACGCATAAATTAATGATTTCTAAAGACTTATAAATGTATAAATTAACACAACACCTCTAACAAAGAACAGCAGCAAGTTGGTAGGCTTCTTATTTTTAGTAAGCTAATTTATCTGTTTTTAATTAAATGTAGGCTATGCCTATAATAAGACATTTTTAAGCAGAGTATGTTGCAACAAACAGTATCCGACTTTTATAATGGTCCCCTGCGACAAATCCATTTTAAGTCTTAAAGCTAAGATGTGATGCAGACACAAAAAAAACCTTCAATAAGATAATGCCATTTGGCGAGCCTTGACTGCCACCTTGTGGTGAAGAGAATAACGTCCACATGAAGAGTGTTGACAGGTCAAGTTTGCCCCGAGGACATTAAAAGCAGTGTTGGGTTACGCATTAGAAGTAACGTGAGTTACGTAATCCGATTACCTTTTGCAAGTCCCTAGCCTACTAAAGTAACGCATTACTTTTTAATATATGAGTTACTTTTTAAAAAAAGTAGCCTAATTTCAGTTACTTTGTTTTCCCGTTTACTGACTGACAGTTCTTCTGTCCACACGCTGAGAGAAATCGAGAGACCGAGGCGTTGTGTGTGTGAACATGATGTCACTGTAGTTCTAGACTAAACAAGAACAAGAACAGATTCAGTATTCCTCAAAATGAATAAAAACAGTGATATAGAAACTCACAAACCTGTAATAAATAAATGTGTTAATTAACACACATATCCTCTCATTTAATTAACCAATCTATATGCTGCTGTTACTCAATGATCCAATACAACCATATTAATAAGCAAAAATGACTTAAGATAAACGCAACATTTGTGTTTCATTGCTAAAGTAAGAGAGTTGAACTTTCTTCTCCTGCATTTTCTTCTTCATGCAATCCAGAACGGCAGCACAGCAGAAAGGTCTGTCTGAGCTGCGGCCTTGTGAAAGGGATTATACATTTTCGAATAATATAACTTTTTTAGCCTATATTAAAAACAAACAAGCAAGCAGCCCAGATGAGGAAAAAGTAACGTATAGGCCTATCACATTACTTTCCATAAAAAGTAACTAAATAATGCAGTTAGCTACTTATTTTTTTAGGAAGTAACGCAATATTGTATTGCACTCCTTTTAAAAGTAACTTTCCCCAACACTGATTATAAGCGTTAAATTGGACCGAATACACCTTTACACAAGCAGAAGCATTTGTGTAAACATTTATTTAAAACACCCTGAATAAAGACGTCTTTTTAAATTAAAAGTTTAATCTCTTAAATGAACTCTGAATATCTGGGAGTAGCTATTTACTTAATCTACGCATGAAACTTAACGCTTTTGTGCTTGAACAATACAAACAGAACATTATCAAGGATTACAAACGAATACATAAACTAATCATCAACAATATTTAGGCTAGATAAATGAAACGCGCATACATTTCTTATAACAAACTGAATATAGTTACAAATAAACAACAAAGCAAAACAAATACAAAAATTAATAAAAGGCTGGCAGTATGATAAGATAAAGGCCAACAAAATTACAGGGACGTTAGGCTGCATATTGGACTTGAAGTGCCCCTATTATGGGTAACGAAAGGTTAATATTTTGGTTTTGGGAGTCTCCAACAACAGGTTGACATGCATGCAAGGTCAAAAAGCACATTCATTGTCTTATGATATGCATTTATTTTTACCGTTCTTGCTCAATGACTCCCAAACAATTTGCTAAAATATTTATTTTTTCCAAACCCCTCCGCGTGACACTAATCTGCGGTGATTGGTCTCATTTTCATTTCATCTCGCCTGCAATGTCTGATAAAGCAGCAGTTTGTGAGCGCAGTGCTGCTTTGTGTACAGCTTTACTGGGGAAACCGCTATTTCACCGCTCCATAAGTGGCACCTAGTGGCAAATAATTGAATTAACATTTTAATTCAGACCAAATCGAAAAGACCAACAAGTGGACGGGCAATATGCTAATGTTTCATGTTGAAGTCAACATGAAATAGGGTGACCATATTTTAGTTTTCCAAAAAGAGCACAGTGGGGGGCAGGGTTCATGGCTGAGGACATGGGCGGGGCTTTGCCAAATATTATACACAGCAAGGTATTTTGGGTTTTGTTTTGGGGGTTATTTTGTTTGTATAATAAAAAAGAAAAGAAGTAGATAGATAGAGTAGAAAAAGAACAGGGAATGCTAATGTTAGAGGTACATTTTTAAATAAAAATAAAACAAGTCAATAGAACAGAATAATAATAGACAATGCTAGTGTTAGAAGGTCATTATAATAAATAAAAAGAAAATAAGTAGAAAGAATAGAGAATGCTAGCGTATGGTCACCCTAACATGAAACGGCTTGGGATCACTGGTCTAATAGAGTCATTATCAGTGCTTGGTATTCGTTTTAAAAACGACTCGTTTTAAAGATTCAGAGTCGACTCTTTCTTTTGAGAGACAATGACTTTATACATGGTGCACATTCAGATTTAAAATTTTACAGGATGTTTTCATTTACTTGAGAGCTGCTGACCTACAGGTACATCTCTAAAAATTAGAGTATCGTGAAAAAGGTCAATATTTTTTGTCACTCATTTCAGAAAATGAAACCCATGTATTTTACAGTATCGATCCATTACACATACAGTGAAATATTTCAAGCCTTTATCTCTTGAAATGTTGATGATTGTGTCTTACAGATAATGATAACCCAAAATTCAGTGTCTCGAATTTTTTTTAATATTACATAAGATCAATAAAAAAAGGATATTTTAAACAGAAATTTCAGGCTTCTGAAAAGTATGTTAATTTCTATGCACTCAATAGTTGGTTGTCCTCCTTTTGCATTAATTACTGCATCAATGCGGCGTGGCATGGAGGCAATCAGCCTGTGGCACTGCTCAGGTGTAATGAAGACCAGGTTGCTTTGAAATCGGCCTTCAGGTCATCTGCATTGTTGGGTCTGGTGTCTCTTATCTTCCTCTTTACAATCAAGCACAGTAACACCATGGTCATTGAACCAGCTTTTGGTACCTTTGGCAGTGTGGGCAGGTGCCAAGTCCTGCTGTAAAATGACATCAGCATCTTCATGAAGCTTGTCAGCAGAAGGAAGCATTAAGTGCTCTACAATTTCCTGATAGATGGCTGCGTTGACTGTGGACTTCAGAAAACACAGTGGACCAACACCAGCAGATGACATGGCAGCCTAAATCATCACTGACTGTGGAAACTTCACACTGGACTTCAAGCAACATAGATTCTGTGCCTCTCCACTCTTCCTCCAGACTCTGGGACCTTGATTTCCAAATGAAATGCAAAATTTACTTTCATCTGAAAAGAGGACTTTGGACCAGTGGTGTAGTGGTGTCTGGAGAAGTGGGTATACTCCTCCATCCCCTGAGGAAACGCCAACTAAACCTGCTGCCTTGACCTGCCCATACATTTTACTTATACCAGGGGTCTGCAACAGGGTTTGAAATTAACTTTTTCACTCACCAGCCAATTTGGCTAATACGTTTTTAAGTTACTTCATAACTTCATAACATTCATAACTTCTACTAGCCAAAACAACAACATATATAAAGGGCAGTTTTTTTCTTAACCTTATTAAATGTCAACCTTTGGTTCATAACAATCTTTTACATTTTATTAATAATTAATTATATTAATTAATAATTTCCAGTTAATATAATAAGACACTATGAATTAAATGAAATCAGCCTCAACACAAATGTATCTTTCCACTGAAGAAGAGATGAAAGCAGCAGAAGTCAATGGAATTTATTGAACTCTCTTGTGTTGCTTAACAATAAGTTATAGCCTAAATATTATATATATATAATATATATAACACTGCCTTTTTACCGCACAATGTTTCTTCTTTGTTTAGTTATGTTAATGTATTTTGATTTCTCAACTATATTCTCTCATACAGACCGGCTGCGCAAGCCTCACATGGCACGATTTTTCTGTATTAGAGCTGTTTTGAACTTACTGTTTGAATTTTTTCTTAATTTTTTTTTCTTCTCAAACCTTGTCTGTGGTGTAAAAACACCCCTGGCCAGAGGGCATCACTTCCCACTCTGATAATTACTGTAGTAACCATGTTCTGAACATCACATCATTTATTTTCCCTCAGATGTAATCTATCTAGGTGGTTGAATAAAATATTTGGACTTTATATCTAAACAATTCCTCAACTTAGCACCAGCAAGCTTGTTAGCAAGACAGTTAACAATATTTATTTATTTTCAGTATGGTTATGAATAAACATTAATATCTGTCTATTCGGCTAGTTGTGCTAAACAATACAAAAATGTATAGGCCTACTGTTGATAAACAATATAAAAACAGACGTCACATAGGGCTAAATGCGTAGCATTTTAATAAAACTGCTAACGTTACAGCAGTGGGGAATATGAACGTGCATGAGTTATTTTATTTAATCTGTGTAATTTTAATGTTTCGTTTTTCTGACCTAAAACATAGAGACACTGATGTTGATGTGTAGCCTATGCATTACAGCATTTCAGTGGGCTTAAATAGATCACCCTTTACAGCAAAAGTAGTTCACAAATAACGGACTGTTTTGAGCTAAATATGATTTTCAGATTAATAATTAATCCTAAAATTCGATATTAGTAACTTTTCGCAGCATCAGTCTCGCGCACTCACAAGATCCCCCAGTTCTTACTTGAGAGTTCAGTTCACCGAAGACTCGCTCTAAACGGTTCATTTGAATCAGTGAGTTTTCGACTCGAGAACAGCTGCAATCGGATCTTTCCAATTCGTGAATGGATCGTTTGTTACGATTTGCGAACCGATTAACAGGTTCATTGAAAATAATCAGTTTGTTCATGAATCAGACACAGCTTCTGCGTCTCGGAGCACGTGATATATTATAAGGAGTAACGATATGTTTTATGAACTGTAGTGAAGTAAAAAGTACGATCTTGTGCTTTGGAATGTTGTGAAGTAAAATGAAAAGCTACTCAAAATAAAACTACTCAAGTACATTTTTCATGTATCTGTACTTTACTAGAGTACAGTAACGAAGTAAAAACCTGCTTTTCATTTTAAGACATTGTTTTCGTTATAATGTACTGATTGAAATTATTAATCAACCATTGATTTCTATTTTACCACTCTGCGCGCATCCCCTGACTGCTCTCGCGCATGAACAGTCTACATTTCTGTCTCTGTCGGCATCCTCTCAGGAGCAGGCGCATTTCAAAGCAAAAGTCAAAGCAAAGTCACGGTCCTGGTCGTCTTTACTGGGTGTTTTTAGGGAATATTTGCATTTATTCACATGTGATTGGGTTAGCTATTCTTGTGGTGGACTGTCATGATTTTGGCTAATGCATGACACTACTGAATGTTGCGCATCAGAAGGGATTTAGGAGTGGGTATACGCAAAGCCGACTGATAAAGAAGTGGGTATACGCCGTATACCTGCGTATACCCTCCACTACACCACTGCTTTGGACCACTGAGTAACAGTCCCATTCTTTTTCTCCTTAGCCCAGGTAAGATGCTTTGGACGATGTTTCTGGTTCAGAAGTGGCTTGGTAGCCCTTTTCCTGAAGATGTCTGAGCGTGGTGACTCTTGATGCACTGAGTCCAGCTTCAGTTCACTCCTTGTGAAGCTCTCCCAAGTGTTTGAATCGGCTTTGCTTGACTGTATTCTCAAGCTTGCAGTCATCCCTGTTGCTTGTGCACATTTTCCTACCCAATTTCTTCCTTCCAGTCAACTTTGCGTTGAAAATGCTTTGATACAGCACTCTGTGAACAGCCACACCTTTCAGTAATTACCCTCTTACCCTCTTTGTGGAGGGTGTCAATGATCGTCTTCTGGACCATTGCCAAGTCAGCAGTGTTCCCCATTATTGTGGTTTCAAAGAACAAGAGATACCCGTAATTTATACTGTATGGATGGTCATTTATTAAAACTCAAATGTAAATAATCTAATATTTTGATGTACTGATTTTTTACTTTCATGAGCTGTGAGCTAATCATCAACATTTAAACAAAAACAAACTTTTGAAGTGTTTTACTTTACATGTAATGAATCTAAAATATATGAAAGTTTCACTTTTTGAAATAAGTTACAAGAAAAAAGAAAAATGTTCACGATATTCAATTTTTTTTAGATGTACCTGCAGTCCCGTTTGGCAGGAGTTAAGTGGCGTAATTTAGCCTATGTGGACTGAACAATTTCTATTCGCATCTTGCAGTAGCTTTATTTGCCCAGCAGGTGTCAGGGTGGTGTTGTGGGGTTTTGACAAAGACCAAAGATATCTCATGAGGATCCTTATATGTTACAAGCATAAGTTTTCATTGACTGATCTACACAAGAGATATGAGGATAGTGTAACATGTTCAAGAGCCTGTTTATAAACATTAACCTATGTCACTCAGGATTTATATTTATGAATGTATAAGGAAACGTGTAAGAAGGCAAACAATGATCTTAGTTTTAACATGTTTACCTTATTTTTGAAATAGCAACAAATATTATTATTATTTAATTATAATTAATTTGAGCTTTAAAAAATATATTTTTTTTTACATGGAGAGTAAGATTTATAGTTTTAGCACCTAACCTTTTAGCACCTAACCTTCCAAAAGCAATTAGCCTAATATCAACTCATGAATGGGAACATAATTTCTTGATTGTCATATTTGTAATTATTGTCACAGCCTTCAGGTTTTACACTAATTACTAAAAATGTTGTAGCTGTGTTGGAAAGCAAATGAAACACTCAAGTGAAGCATAACTAAATCCAGTTCAACAACAACAACAATACTCATAATACATATTAATTATCATAATACTTAATATTTAATAATATTAATTATTAATAATATTTAATAATCATAATACTTCCATAATATTATTACTAATTAATAAAAAAAAATCTAATAATATGAACAATATACAAATAAAACTACTATGAATAATATTTGCTTAACTGTATTAATGAAGAATATTCGACCTTTCTCCTGCAAGATGTTGCTTCAGCCTTTTTTCTTCTTTTTTGGCACTTGAGTAGATTCATTAAATATTCTGCTGTTTTCATTCATAATTGATGGACATGTCTAATGCAGACTAGACCTATATCAGATTACATCAATATCTTCAATTCACTTCCATCAGTCAGCTAGGCTCCTTATCAATAAGAACAAAGCATATTTCAGATCTTTTCATAATGTTATTACAGTGGGTGTATTTTGTGAAGTTTGTTTAGAACACGTAATATGATAAGATAGGCCTAATGCGGTTGATAGCATCAGTAAACATTTTACTGCACCTAAAAACAGTAAGTAAGGAAATAATCCATGCTGTTTAGCAATTATTGTAATGCTGCAAACTGTTCAAAATTGCGGGGTCCGATTTTTTACATTTTAACAGAATATTCAAAGAATATTGAAAGAATGTTTTTGAAAAATACAGTAACCAAGTGTTTTCTATATTAATACATTTTAAAATATTAGGTTACAGCATCATTATACTGTCTTCAGTGTCATATGATCCTTCATAAATCATTCTAATATGTTGATTTAGGGCTCAAGACATTTATTATTATTATCAATGCTGAAAACCGTTGTGGTATTATAAATATCGTTACTGTCATTTTTTATCATAGTCAATAAAAGTATACTTTTTTTCTTACTGGTCATATTTTTAAATGGTCGCTATAATAAATATATATTTTTAATAATAATAAAATATTAATATTATTTTTGTTAGGTAGACCTATGTGTTTTTTAACATGTTGTAGGCTAATCTTGGAACAATAATCATCTATGTATAATTATTTGTTTGTTTGTTTATTACATATTTTTACAAAATCTAGCTGTGTAAAATAAGAGTTAAAATATAATGACGAGCAACAACTTTATTACAACAATAAATTCTAAAATGCCGGGAGTGATGACTCAGTTGTGAATCGGTTCAGTGAACAAACTGTCCAAACGATTCACCAAAATGAAAGGGGCGTCTCGTTCCTGCTCCACGCCAGCTGATGGCAGTAATCACTGTAACTAAGTAACGATCGTCACAAAATAAGAAGAAAAGAAATTGCATTCTGGGATCCGAGATCAGCCGTCCTCCATCTTGCTTTTTTAGCCACACAAGATAAGTGGTACCGTGCAGTTAAATGCTCACGTTGTTATTACACAATTTATTTGCAAGCAAGAGTTTCGTCTTCAGGGTTATTGTCATGCAGTCTAGGCTGATTCCTTAAGTGTGCGTTTTTGGAGCTTGTTTTAAAGACGCTCGGGTGCTTTAGAGGTGTTCAGTCTCCTGGTTACTGTTAACGTTACTAAACTCTACCGGCGTTTTAAATGGGTCGCTCGCGGAGCCGCAGCCCTTCCCGCCCCAAGCACACCAAAAGCAGCAAGCACAGTAAAAAGCGAAGCCGCTCACGGTCCCGGGACAAAGAGAGGAAGAGGCGCTCGAAGTCCAGAGAGGCCAAAAGGAGTCGGAAGAGAGGTTCCCGCTCTCGGTCCAGATCTAACACGGCCACGTCTCGCCGGGAACGGGAAAGAGCCCTCACTCCGCCGGAGAGAATCGATATTTTCGGCAGGGCGTTAAGTAAGAGGAGTGCAGTAGATGAAAAGCAGAAGAAGGAGGACGAGGAGAAGAAAGTCGAAATGGAAAGACAGAGGAGAATGTGAGTAACGTACCTGCTGCACCTTCCACAACCAAACATGTCACAGATGTAAACTCACCAAAACAGTGTGAGCCACACGAGGACCCTTACTAAAGTACTGTGGGAGTTCCGAGATACTACCATTGTATTCTGGGAAGTAACGTTATGTCGAAATGCCATGTAAATGCGTGCATTTCAGTGCAATAGTACTTATTTATGTGTGACTGCACCACAAAACCTCCTGAAGTGGAGTTTTATACATCATCTGAAAGCTGAATAAATAAGCTAGGATAGGACCATATTCGGCCGAGATACAACTGTTTGAATATCTGGAATCTGAGGTTGCAAAAAATCTAAATATTGACAAAAATCACATTGAAAGTTGTCCAAATTAAATGCTTGGCAATGAATATTACTACTAAACAAAATGTACGTTTTCATATATTTATGGTATGAATTTACAAAATGTGTTAACGGAACATGATATTTTCTTTACTTAATATCCTAATTATTTTTGGCATAAAAAAATCAGTAACTTTGACCAAATACAATTTATTGTTGGCTATTGCTACAAATCTACTCGTGCAACTTTTTTGTGGTCCAGGGTCACATATGGTGCTTTATTAGTACAAATATCATCGACTTTCTACTCCAGTCTTCTACAAGGAAAATGACATTACATTGCACCATATCTGAAATATCATGATAAAATATAAATTATATAATACAGTGGTGGCCAAATAGTTTGAACACGTGGCATATTTAAGAGGTTTCAGTTGTTCTTGTTGAATTGGTCATTAAATGCCCTTAAAACGAATTATTGCCGGAACTACCTGCGACGGAAGGAGTCTTCTGGAACATTGAAAATGATGGACTTCTAAGTCCAAACCTCAACCCCATCAACCAAATTTGGGGCAAGTTGGAAAATAAACTGAACAGATCTATTGTACATTCAAAGGAAAGCCTTTGGCTTGAGCTGCAGAAGGCATAGGATAATGTTAGTGTTGAAGTTCTCAGGAAATATATTAACACTATGCCAGAGAGACGTGCTGCTGTAATTGCTGCAAAAGTAGGACATACCAAATGTTAAGGTTAAAAGTAGATCAAAACGGTATGACTCGCTTCATCTGATATGTGTTGTGTTCAGAGCAACCATCTGCATGTTTGATGAACATTATGAGATGAAATCTTGTTTTGGAGGCTAAAACATTTCAATATAATCTCATCTGACTTTGGCAAATAAATAAATGATGCCTACATTTATATTTTGGTTTTGTGTCATTTTAGGGAAGTAAGAAGAAACATAATACATTTTAATTATCACCATCATAAAAACAGTAAACACTCACTATAGTAAAATTATAATGCCTAAAGTAAAAAAAAAAAGTGATTTTCAATAATTATATTAATATTCAACATTGATGTCAGTATCAATGTTGGCCTTTAAAAACCTATACAAGTGAACCACTACTGATAAGGTGATGCTTTGTAGTCACTTGATTTCCTGTGCACAATGACCGATAGCATGTGCGTTGTATTAAAAGTTGTTCATTTGTGTCATTTCATAATAGCCATTTAGTACGTTTTAATTTTATCATAAAAAATGAAACCGCTGACTTTAATCTCGTCTTCATTAGTCGACAGCAGGAGATAGAGGAGCGTCTGATTGAGGAGGAGACTGCGCGGCGCGTAGAAGAACTTGTTGCCAAACGTGTGGAGGAGGAACTGGAAAAACGAAAGGATGAGATTGAAAGAGAAGTGTTGCGGCGGGTGGAGGAGGCCAAACGCATCATGGAGAAGCAGTTGCTAGAGGAGCTGGAAAAACAGAGACAAGCGGAGCTGGCCACTCAGAAAGCTCGGGAGGTAACTTGCATGTGAACAGGCAAAACCAAATAGAAGTTCTTATTAATGATGATTCAATGGGTAGGATTTCCTGCAGTTTTGTTGGAAGTGGGCCTGTTTCACACCACATACACATTTTTCAGTCCATATTACCAGTGTAATAGAAGCAAATTAAATATAGTAACCCAGAAATGAAATTATTCTCAGTTTGGAGCTGCTGCTGGAAAGTTACCGATGTGAAAGTACAACGCAAGACTTAGAAGTATGTGGTGTTAAACAGGCTTTAGCTTATTTCCTCTCAAAATCAAAAGTGAAATAGAGAATCTTTGTCCAAATTTTAACTCTAGTTTTTCACTCATCATAGTATCTTTGTGTATGACATAGTGCTACCGTTCTTTTATCCTTAAATGTCATATTTCACCCTTGACAGTTTTCTTAACAAAACAGCTCATGCCATGAGTTCCTTGAGCCTTTGTTGCGATTCGCCTGAACTTCACTATCTCTCAGTTGCTTACGATTAGAAGTGATGAAAGTTGTTCACGCTTCTGTTCCTCCTATACACCATTTGAGCTGACTGCTCCTCAGACGGCACTTCACTGTGTGGCTTTTTTCTGAGAGTAAGATGTAAGTAGAGAAGTACCGAGAACACAGGTCAGTGGTTTGAAAGAAGCCTCCCTTGCTGGTTGGTGGTACATTGTGCTATAAAAAAAGAGCATATTCCCAATTTGACCCTGACTCCTTTAGGAACTGTTTATTCGTGAGTGAAGGACACGTTTACTGTAGGTTTATCCATATCTGGTGAGCTGAATGTATCTTCATTATCTACTCATTCGTGTTGTTTGTTCAAGTTGTGCCACTTATTTTTGGGAATAGTTTAGATTTTTGTCACTACAATTCCACTGAAGCACTTGCCTTTGCAGGTGGAGGAGAAATCAAAGCGTGAAGATCTGGAGAAGATTCTGGTGGAGAACAATCGCAAGATAGCCGACGCTCAAGCTAAACTGGTAAAAGATTACATTTTTCATGTGTGTGTGTGTGTGTGTGTGTGTGTGTGTGTGTGTGATCATTTTGTTAATTAGGTGTGCTAGTACTGTGTAATTGAGAAAAAGCTAACTAGTTTTTGAAATGCATGCCCATTGGTGAACATGAGACTTCTTTCAAAAACATTCAAACATCCTTCAGACTAAAACTTTTGAACCGTAGGGTATGTGATGGAAATTAAGGGCAGAGGAGCCATTAAAATGCTTAAAACATTTCTGTTTTGCTCTTCTAACAAGCACTCGATTGGCCTTTCTGTCTTCTCATATAGAGTGAATGTCCCCTTGCACTGTCTGTAGCCATGTGGAACATTAATATTGCATAAGCACTACTTGACATGTTTTGGAGTTTTCTTTCTCAATAGAGCAGTCTTTTAGAAGAAAAAGAGACTGCAGTTTAGTTGTGGTCCTGATGAATCCAGTTACAAAACAGCTTATATAAGGGATCCTCTCAACTCCAAGCCATAAAGGTCAAGATTCATCTGTCTGCACATGAAAGTGATCTGACGGATGCAGTCTAGCATCTGTCCCTTCCAAACGGTGTTCACTTAATTCGGTTTGTCATAAACATCAGACTACATGGTGCAGATGCTATAAGATTCTATATTAAACAGAATGCTTGTAAAATACTCTTGTGCAATAGCATCAGGCCGATGGCTTGAAGGATTTAATTAAAGTGTGGGACCAATAATTATAAACACATTTCTCAATAAATTGTCACTATCTTGTGGCAATTCATGCATAAATAGTAGTGGCTGACCTATATGTATTTGCTTATTCAATATCACACTATTTAACATAAAGATGGTAAAAGCATATGCATAATGACTGCTGAAATGTCTATGTATATATATTCATATAATAATTAGAAAATTCATAAATATGATTGTAGAAGACAATCTTAAAGCGCTACTTGCTGGAATGACCTCATGAAGTACGGTAATCCCAGAAGGTGCTCTATTGTTGCGTTTGAAGCAACTTTTATAAGAAAGGGACCCCAGGCAATTCTTCTAGTCCCAAAAAAGTTTAAAAAGCCTTTATTCACATTATGGCCATCACAAAAGAAACATTGAAAATTACAAAAAATCTGTGATATTGGGAGAAATCAAAAGAACCATTACAGGGGGGATCTCTAACCTTGTTATCCATTACAATGTATGATAACATACAACATTTAAATAAATGGTAATAAAAACAACATTCGTACTAGTAATGGTTTTACAAAAAGTAAGATTAATTCTTTATTCGACCGAGGAAAAATGCTAGCTTTTAAATTAAATGTCCAGAAAGCTTCCCTTTGTAAAAGTCTTTGTAGTCTTTCATGCTTTCTAATAGATCCAGTTACTGTTTCAAAACCAATGTTTTTAAAGTTGATGGATTAGAATCACGCATGATGCACTGCCATATAGTAATATGTTTCTTGTACGAATTGCATTTTTATGATCCCATAATCAGTCTTGCAGTCTATGCTTCGTTTCACCCCCACAGAAATGATTGCAAGGACTTTGAAGCCTATAGATTACGTATGTGCTTTTCCAATTTAGAAAGGATCTAATTAAATATATTTGACTTGCACTGACATTTACAAATAATTTTTCACAATGTCCACACTTGAACATCCCTTGCATTCCTCTGTCCAACCTTATTGTCCGTTTCATAGCAGGCAAATAACTTCTCACCACTTTGTCCTTGAGCGTGGGAGCCTTTCAGTAGCTCACATTGGAGGTTCTTGAAGTAACTCGTGTTACTTTGAATAATCCCCCAGTTCCTATTGATTATACATTGAATTTTGTCTGACACGGTATTATTGTCCATCACAAAATATGATCAATCTGAGCTGCTGGTTCTTGCTTTTTTTTGAGTAGGTCTTCCTGTTGTAATTGTCATTTTATTCAAAGCCTGATCAACCACTTTTTTTTATATTCCCACTGTTTAAAATGATCTCTCATATCCTTAGCAAGGTTAAAGTCTGACGCCTGATTCACACATGCTCCGTCTGCAGTGCGTATGCAGTTTGTGCTTTGGATATGTGTTCAAGACTCACGCCTGATTCACACATACTCCGTTTGTAGTGCGTTTGTGTTGCGTGTTTTTTTCCACACCCATGTTAACGGATCAGAGCGGATCTATTGCACATGGTTGCAGTCCGGCAGATTTGTATCTTACGTTGCTCAAGCAAGTTGAAACACATTTTAACACAGCATATTGCCTACATTGTGTTAGACTATCACAAATATTTAAAACATTTGTCACAGCTGTCTTTTAAATGGTTTGACACCAATTATGCAACCTTGTCCGTTTAAAACTAAAAAAATTATAAATTAAGTTTTTTTTTTATAATGAAAGGAAACACAGGACATGTGGATTGCTTAATGCATACTGTGACACTCTTAAATGTTTTTTATGTGTAGTGTCGCTATTCTACCACTAGATTCTCTGCGTAAGCATGCTCAGAGGTGTGATTATATTTATACACATTTCTACGCATAAGTACAAGTTGGTAAATCCCATACTTTACGTGAAACTGTTCTTACGCACACATCTGTGCGTACACACTGTTGATACATGAGGGCCCTGGAACGCACTGCCGGTGTGCACGCTCTGATCCGTTAACATGGGTGCGGAAAAAAATATGCAACGCAAAAGCACTGCAAACGGAGTATGTGTGAATCAGGCGTGAGTCTTGAACACATATCCGTCTTGCAGTGCATTTGCGCAAAGCACAAACCAAAGCATGTGTGAATCAGGCCCAGTGGAATACTTTCCATTTATTTATATAAAAAAATGCATCTGTAAAATAAACTTTTATTTAAATGGTAACTTGGTTCTCTAACCTATTTTATTATTTTTCACAAAGAAATTGTTAAAAAAAATTATAAATAAAAATAAAGTAAACACTGTAAACGACAGTGAACTCGGTGATCTTGTAAGTCTGTGAATGGGACAAGTGTTATCAAAATAAAAGTCTCACATACTGTCATAATAAAAGTCTGAAACATCAGCCAAACAGAAAAACTTATCAGCCAATGTCGATACTAAAAAAAAAATAATCACAAATCAAATGATATATCAGTCTACTACTAATGAATAGTCTTAAATTATACTTTATTTGCAGTCAAACAAACACACAAATTACATGAACATGTATTGCATGTATGATAACCCAAAAGATGACCCAAGATGCTGAGGACGTTTTGGGATCAGCCAAAGTTCTGTTCACGTGTCTAACTCCTAATTAACTGTTTCTGTCCTACAGGCAGAGGAACAGCTACGAATAGTTGAAGAGCAGAGGAAAATTCATGAGGAGCGTATGAAGTTGGAACAAGAGCGACAGAAACAGCAGAAAGAAGAACAGAAGATCATTTTGGGGAAAGGGAAGTCGAGGCCTAAACTTTCTTTCTCTTTAAAGGCCTCTGAGTGATGAAAACAATGTGGCCAGGATTTGTTCAGACTTTCTCCAGACCACCTCTCCGTGGGAGACGTTTGTGCTGCAGTACAAGGTCTTCTTCATAGGTCTCATTTGGTGTGTTTCAGATTCTCAGAACAACAGAAACAATCAGATTTGTCAGATACCCTTCAGTTTTTTCCTGTTTTACCTGTCTGTTTTGTATTACTGACTCTTGTATAGATAACCTCCACTTGTCCTCCATGTAATTTCTGCAAACGCATTCGGTGCATTGTACGAGTAGATTAAAAAAAAGGACTGGCCTGACCTGCTCGTTCATCCAAATGGATTCTGATTTCACTAATTCAAGGCCTCAACAGATTTTCCTGGCTGATTTGAGTGAATTATTTTTATTTTTTTAATAGTTTATTCATAGTGTAAAATAATTAGAAGGAAAGATTGACAGGGAAATAGCTTGAACTGGAATTCCATCCCTCTATTTTGAATAGCACAGACCACTATGGGTTAAATCAGGGGTCTCCAACCCTGCTCCTGAAGAGCTACTGTCCTGCAGGCTTCAGCTACACCTGTCTGTAATTATCAAGAAGCCCTGAACACCTTGATTAGCTGCTTCAGGTGTGTTAGATTGGGGTTGGAGCTGAAATCTTCAGGATGGTAGCTCTCCAGGAGCAGAGTTTGAGACCACTGGGTTAAATGGTAACCAGTCCAACCAAGAAGCATCATAAAACGATAATAACCTCCTTTTATAATTTTTACTTAAATGTTAAAAATTGAATATCAAGAGGTAAAGTGATGCTGTAGTAAAGGGTACCTGGTCGTTGCATGTCAGTGAGCTGCGTATATGTTAGTGATGAGATGCTTTTAGAGGTGATCGAGTGAAAGGTTGCTGATTGGCCAGAATTTGTGTTTGTGGTTGAATATTTGACCCACCTATCAAGAACATGTCAAGAATCTCCAATAAATCCATGAATGTGTCTTGTTTCTGACGTCTGCTTGCATATTTGTATTAACTTGTGTAGTTTTTGGGGATTAGATTAAGCACAATTATGCTTAAAAAAATCAAGTATTTAAATCAAATAGGAGTAATATGCATTCGAGATGATTTGTCAGTCACAAAAGCTAGTTGAAAGAATCTGGGAAGCGTGGGACAAACAATTCAAAGTGGGTTTAGTTTTGAGTTCAGGGTGTCACCATCACCCAATGCTTTAAACCACAGCTTAATGAATAGTTTGTTTGACACCTCCTGTAAGGTCGACACAAACCCTAAGCGCAAATACACAAAGACTTCACGACCCGAGGCAGACCAGACGATGGAAGAGCAAACAAATCACACCTAACACCGATCGACATTCAATTATCTCTTACCTGTTACTTTTTTCTTTTGATTATAGTCTAAACATACGAAGGACAATAAACAAATGTTGTAATTATTTATTTTCGAAATGTGTATCTGTGTATTATGTAAGGGATTTTTTTTTCCAAACATTAAATGGGTGAGGCAATAATCCACACCCGTGTGAGTAATACAGATTTGTAAGACTTTTTGAGCATAACTTTACTTGACTAAGCGGATTAATATCGTGGGAAATGCCTTTACTACAAGCATCCATATGGGTTTAGATTAAAATAAAAGATTAGTTATTTGATTTCAAACACGACGCCATGTCTAGACTATATATAGCCTACAGATATTCATAAATATTAAATAGGCTGTTGTAAAGAAAAAAACAATTATATCTCTAAGGAGTTATTATACATTTTAATTTACTCATATGTTGATGGGACGAATTGCTCATTTATTCTAATGTAACGTGTTTTAAATGGAGTTCGCTGAGGCCCTCTAGTGGGCTGAGGCCTCCCGGTTTAAAACCACTGTATTGGAATGATTTAGACGCCGTTTTGCACCGGTAAACTCAGGTGGTAGCCTAATGTTTAATAAAGCAGGACCGTTTCCAGACTCCTGTTTAGTCTCTTTCAATTCGTCTAGGTGTCACTCATTCAGCGTCATCCAATCGAGAGTAACGTGGGCGGGGTCTAACGGCAACACTGGGTTGTCCTAAGAAGTCTCCGAGCACGTCTTGAGGGCTCTCCAAGGCTGGCAGAGTTGAATGCAAAGACGAAGAACAGGAGAAGCACTCATACTGCCTTTAGATTAGACCTCGGCAACATCCGACTTCTACAGCTATGCTGCCACTGCACGGAACCTGCACTATTTAACTGTTTTCTCTGCGTTCGTAAGAATGTTCATAGGCACTGTTTCCCAAAGGATGAGTATTAAACATTGTAATGTCTAAAGAACCTGATGGATTATCACACACCGTTTTGTTAAATTTGTCCTTTAGAGTGCCAGTTGCGATTGAGCTGTTATTTTAGGAGGTCTTGACAAATAGATATTTTTTTAGTTTCGAAATCAAACGTGTTTCCAGCAGATAAGAAGGACCAGCGACATCGGATTCTTCTCGTATTAGTGCCTGTGGATCTCTCACTGTTAGAATCAAACCTGGACTTCGCAATGGATACAACTATGTGGAGTTATATATTAGGTCTTTTCATGGTTGCTTGTCGAGTAAAACTGACTCGATCAACAGTTTTAGAATCAATATATTGGAATACTTCAAACACCAAGTAAGTACACTTAAAATTAAGGCTGAACTAAAAGCGTTCTATTTATTATATCTATTTTGTTTTACTAGTGGCTATTTTTAATTATTAGGAAGTAGCCTAACTGACTAGTGTCTATCTCTATACAGTGAATATGTATTCCAAAAGTGGCTGATCTATAAATCAGTCAACTTTAAATAGCCATTACTGTCCCAATTGTGACACGCAACTGTTCCATTGTAACTGGTAACCAATTGCAAATGTTTTGCCTGTGAATTTCACTGGGATCTGTGGTTCAGTGTACCTGTATTAGGTATTGTTCCAGTTGTACTTTACTAATACCCCTTTCTGACACTATAGTGTCTATTCCAGTTAGTCCACTGGTTTCCAGTGGTGTTTTTTCTTGTCATATAGTTGGAATGGCTTAATTATGGTTCATACTAGCAAAATTTTAATGTTATAGTACAAGTTGGATATGCACTATTGTTTAATAAACAAGTGTTAGTACAACTGTAATACAATTGAGAAATAAGTTATTGTAATTAACAATAGTTATCAGTCATAAGTTGATATCTGAACCATACATCCAAATATAATTCAAAGGCAAAAGTTATGTACTCAGACTTTAAGGAAACCTTTCTTTTACAGTTTTAATTTGCTGATTTCTCTATTAATTTCATTACCCTGTCATAGTCATTTAAACACAAGACAGCCCACTAAACATATTTGTAACCCATGGCACTTTGTTGGAGGACCACCCACCTTTCCAGACTGCAGGGTATTAGTTACAATGATGCTTTATTGGCAGCAACATTGAGATGCAAGTACTTTCATTTGCAGAATGAAGCTGAACGGCGACCACTGTATAAACTTTTTCCAAAACGAACTTCCACCTCATAGCCATCCCCACTATTTGCAAATGTTAATTTAAATAATTTAAGCAATTACCCCATGTGCGCCCTATCAAAAATTGCAGGTAAATGCAATGTTTTGTAGAAATGATATGGTGAGGTTGACATGTCTTGCAAAATCCACGTACCCTGGTATTTGCTGAGGAAAAGCTGCAGAATGAATCTGCACTTAGAGCAATCAAACTTGTGGAGACCTTACATCATGGTTAATATTGAGTGCTGAGCCACAGTCTAAATTTAGGACTGATTATAAGCTGAGAAATGTTAAATTGAAGAGTGGATTACAGCCTCTCGCTGATTGCCATAGAGAGATCTGTTGCCCGAGCTCCCTTTATTCCACTGTGAAGTGTGTCTCCAAGGTCTATACATCTGTTCCTTCACCACACCTTTCTGCATCAACACAAATAGTTGCTAAACTTGGGTAAGTGCTACTTTTTGAGATTGAAACACCCAGCCTGATGTTTTCTCAGCTGCCATAGTAATACACACTCTCTTCCTGCCATAGTGTGGTCTTGCTATTTGGTCAACGTACCTGACAAATGTTATTAACATTAATATACATGAAGCAATTTAACCAAAAAAAGGTTAAATTTCCCATTTAGTTTTTTTATTTATTCCACAGTCTGGCCACTCAAGTGAAAGCAGTCGATTTGGAGGCTGTTTCTTCACAGCGGTGAACCATGTTTTCAAATAGATCCGTTTTGTTTGGATGCAGGATAACGTTCCTTTAAGATGCTAAGCTGTAGTGTAGTGGAGCTTTGCCGCAGGTTGTAATCGGTTTTCATGAGTTCCAGTAGCTCAGTGGGTCATCTTTGTCCCAGAGCTTTGGAGACAAAAGGTGCGCCGGGATGAAGGCACAGTTCAACCCCCAACCCGGTTTGAGCCACACAGAAGTCGGTACTGCAGGGGGCGGAGGAGGGGCACTAAAGCTTCCTGTCTTCTCAGGACCCCCAGCAGAAGCTCGAGGGTCCCTTTCTTTCCAGCTCTTAATGACTTTATGAGGATGGAAGCTAGTCTTAGAAAGTGACTCTTTTATTCTGCCTTATGGTGTTTAGGGAAGCATGGGAGAGAATAAGACCATGTCTAACTTTGTCATGGCAGATTTAGAAAATAAAGGACAGATCCAGTGCACACAGTGGCCTGTTTACAATGGAGTTTGTGTGTTTAATGAGAATTCAGATTAATCTGAGAATCTGCAAATAATTGAAAGGTCAATATCGGAACGCTTTTACAACAAGTGTAATGGGTGATATAGTGAGGTTGTAATAAACATCAAGGGCAGGAAAGGACTGCCAGCAAGCGGTCATGAGTGAGTGATTGTTAATTGTGCAAATGCATTACAGAGTAGAGAAGGATGTAATGGGGAAAAACATAAGACTGCAAAGTTGCATACATTAGTCAAAAAATGTGTAAGTAAGCCAAGCTCCCAAATGCTTTAGATGCATTTGCATTCTGCTTCAAGACAGAACTCTGAAAATTAGCCAAAGGAAATTGCTTGTCTCAATCCATTGCATTGAGTTGCTTGTTTTAGAATAAATGCAACCATGGGTCAAACGTATTTTGAAAAATGTCTAATAAAAAAAAAAAATGAAAAACTGTTGCAGCATTCAAAATGTCATCTTTTGTTTTACTCAGGATACAGGATTGGATCTAGACTTGACTCTTAAAATACATTAATGAAGCCAATGACCAATTGGTTAATTCAATTACCTAAAGAAACAACAAGCTTCAATTATTTAATAGTTTTGCTGTGAGGATACATTTATTAGATATCCAAACATAATACATTTTACATAAACTTTTAAGGTTCTCACACCTAATAAATAAATGATAGAAAATTGATTCATTATTATGTATGATAATCAGTATGTTGTTCCCATTTCTGTAACTCTATGAGATGTTTAACATCACGTGTTCCCTACAGGTTTGTCCCAGAAAAGGGTGTAGTACTATACCCTCAGATCGGAGACAAAATGGACATTGTGTGTCCAAGAATCAAGCCAGGCTCCACTGAGCAGACGAACATTGAATACTTCCGGGTCTATCTTGTTCCCAAAGAACAACTTGAGACCTGTCGAGTCACTAAGGGCGACATGTTACTGCTCAACTGTGACAAGCCGGACCAGGACGTGAAGTTCACCTTCAAGTTTCAAGAGTTCAGCCCCAACCTGTGGGGCCTGGAGTTCTTCAAAGGAAAGGACTATCACATCATCTGTAAGTTTACGGCCATGCTTACTCGTGAATTTACCTCAGGTGCTGATTCATGATCGTTTTTCACCTCCGTTGGCAGCTGTAGCAATGTGTTGAACGAGCCAAATTCAGAACTGATCCCACCCGAGGGAATTTCAGCCTCCGGCATCGTCTCCCAAGATATATTTTCCGTGTTTTCGTCTGGGAAGGCGACTGACTAGTGTAGCCCTCCAAAAATAGTGAACAAATCAAGTTTATAGTTAATGTGTTAAATCCATTAGCAAGTGTGTTTACCACACAAGATGTCTTTGTTATAGACATAAAGATATTAATCATTATATTGTTTAGCTTGCATCATTTTGTTATGTTTTTAAAAAGGTAGTTTTTCCCAAGCCTGTTTTTGTCCTCTTCCCCTCCGGGGATGGAAACGTCACAAGTGTTCAGTGTTCTCTGGGAAGGAAGACTTGTTGATGGCCCTTTACATGGATGTCATTAGTATCATTCGACCACTTCGAGAAAGGGCTTATCGTTCAGTTTAGCGTGCGTTGATCTCAGCCCCTATTCAGTTGGCACATTCCTTAATGGCCGTTTATGTGATTTTAAGATTTACACGCTCCAAATCCCTCAGTCCTTTGCCAGTATGAGACGGATTGGTTTGATGTGATTTTTTTAGGCAGCTTGGCCTGTAGCCCGAGGGACATGGATATCTGGCCTAAATGATTCTAAAAAGACTTACCTCTGTGGCCGTGTGTGTGTGTGTGTGTGTGTGTGTGTGTGTGTGTGTGTGTGTGTGTGTGTGTGTGTGTGTGTGTGTGTGTGTGTGTGTGTGTGTGTGTGTGTGTGTGTGTGTGTGTGTGTGTGTGTGTGTGTGTGTGTGTGTGCCTTGTGTGCATGCAAATGTCAGAACGTGTGCATGTAACTGTGATGTGTGTGAGAGTTGACAAAAGGAGAGGAAGATAACTTGTTTTAGGCATGTTGGAAAGACATACAATACCGTTCAAAAGTTTGGGTTCAGTATGAGTTTTTTTTTTATTAACACTTTTACTCAGCAAGGCTGCATTTAATTGAATGAAGACATTAGACGTTGATTAAAATACATTTATTATTCAAATAATGTATATTTCAAATAATGCTGTTCCTATGAACTTTCTATTCTATTCTAACTTCAATTTTTTTAGAATCCTAAAAGAGTTATCAGTTTATACAACCTAAGTTTTCAACACTGATAATAATAATAAATGCTTCTTGAGCAACAAGTCAGCATATTAGAATGATTTCTGAAGGATCATATGAAACCGACGACTAGAATAATGATGCTAAAAATTCAGGAATATATAACATTTTAAAATATACTAAAAATAAAAATGGTTATTGTAAAAAAATGTCAAAATATTACTGTTTTTACTGTGTTTTTAATGAAATGAATGCAGCTTCGGTGAGCATAAGAGACGTCTTTTCAAAATCATACCAACCCGAAACCTTCGAATGGTAGGTTTTCTTTTTTTTGCTCATTTATAAGGTACTAGATTTTCAGTTTATAGAGAGACATTGAGGTTTTATAACAATTAATATTCATTTTGATGAATTGAATTTTGATAGAGTAAGTTAAGAAAACTAGTAACAAAAGTTATAATAAGTAAAGTGATAATGTTTATCTCTTACATATTTTAGAGGAAAGTAGAAAGAGTGTATTAAAAATATCAGGTTTAATTGTATTTTTATGTTTGTGTCAGATAAACATGTTGAGCGTGTGTGTATATCAGCCAATAAAAATGACAAAATTATGAGAAACCATTAAATACCTTCGCAATCAGTACAAGACATCATCATGTCCTGCTGCAACTTCCAACAAATAATTAGCATTTCTTCTAGACATACAGACAGGGTATGTAGATGTGTGGTTAAAATATGATCGCTAGGATAGTTAGGTCTCTTAATGTCTGCAAAAATCTAAAAATAGCCTGCAGAAACCATAACATCTGCTTGGATACACTTGCTTTATTGTATGTGCGCAACTTCAATTTTCCACCTCCACTTTGTTGCTCGGTCGCTGGCTTCGTGACTGGCTGAGCTGCGCTGGCCCGAGGCGCTGAATGTGCTTGTTGTGTTAGGAAATGAGCGGGCTTCATTCAAGCCGAAGAGTCGGGTCACATCTAGAGCGGCCGCTGCAGATGAATGTGGGAAGGGAACGGTTGTAGGGAACTGGGAAATGTTGGGTAGAAGCGCTCTTTTCTCCCCCTCTGTTTTTCTCTCCTTAGCTCTTTGGTTGGCTTTCTCTGCCCCCCCCCCCCATTCTCTTGCCCTTTCACTCTCTGGTCACTCGATTTTTTCTGTGCCCTAAGCAGTTTGGAGGGGAAGTCCATTTGTTCATGTGGGATTGGTCTTAATCCTCGCAGTGAAAGAGAGATTACGGCCCAATGGAATTCTTTAGCTCCGCTATCAGAGGACACAGCATGGGTGTGCAGGCACAATGGCATTTCAATCGTTGGACCAAGCCACTCCACTAGCAAATCCTTGCTATTCTGTGATAATGATGTGAAAAGGCTTTGGTAATATGCTTAGTTTCTGTAAAGTTCAAACCTGTGTGATTACACTGCGGTTATTACGCACAGTATGAGGGGTTTCTAAATTAGCGTGCACGTGAGTGTGTGGATCGTAAGGATTTACTGGCAAACAAACAGAAGCTTTGGTGAAACTAAGATTTTCTCTTTGTACGAGCAAGCTGAACCTTCTTCCCCTTCTGCGCACGCATGCATAGTGACTGATGAACACATGACTCAAATGTCCGCAAGGACCACTTGAAAGGTTTTAAAGCACCTGTGAGGACACATGCGGAAAGCTGACCCGGTCATAAACTGGCTCACTTAGTGCTGCTAAGCCTTATATGGCCAAATACATACACAGGACTGGAAGAGAAATGGGTCTCGGGAGGAAATAATAATTCGGTGGCATGTTGAAGTTTTTAAGATGGATGATGGGCTTTAAATATTCAACATCGGAAATGTGGACTACTAAATGTTGGATGGATGAATCTCACAAAAAAAGAATGCCGGAATTTATATTGCTTTGAAAATGCTTTGATTGTGGATGTTTCACTATTAAGATGTAGTTCTCATTATTCTTAAAGTTGATTCTTATTAGATGCACATATTTTATAAAAATCAGCATAATGCTGATGCAAAATAAAAATTATTAAACACATTTTATTACTGCAATTCTTACTGTATTACAGCAGCAATGCAGCAAATGATGTGTTAAGACCTTTATAATTACCACATTTTAATGATTTAGAGTAGGGGTGGACGATATGGCAAAAATATCATATCACGATTTTATCACGATTCCTTTGTCATGTTGGTTTTACTATTTTGTCTGAGCAGTGCAGCCAAAATAATTTCCATATTATAAAGACAAAGCCTTTCAAGGTTACAAAATATAAAAAGTATGGTGGATATTTAGACCAAAGTGGGCGAAGATAAAAATCTGTCATTATTTTATCTTTGTTATTAAAAATAAGAACAAAATATACACATTACAAATACACATAATATACAAATACAATTTTTTTATTTTCAGGTACTATAGGCATATTTAGCAGAGCATTCAAGAAATGTAATGAACAAATATGAAAGTAAAACACTATATAGATTGATTCCTATTAAAGCAGCTGTATTTTTTTTTCTGCCAAGAGTAGCGAGTTATTTTTCTCTCTTTGTGTTTTGTTGTTTTAGCATGAAATAATAATAATTCTGTCATCTGTCTGTCGATTATTCTGTCATAATGTTTCATATTATACCATCATTTACTCAGTCAAGTTTAGTTTTAAACCTGAATGAGTTTCTTTCTTCTGTTGAACATAAATGCTATTTTAAAGAACGTGGAAACCAAACAGTTGCTGGTCCTCAGTGACGTCCATAAAATGTTTTCCTTCTATTAAAGTCAATGTGGACCAGCAACTGTTTGGTTACCCATGTTCTTCAAAATATCTTATTTTGTGTTCAGCACAAGAAATAAAGGAATACAGGTTTGGGACAACAAATTAAATTTTAGGTTGAACTATCCCTTTAATTACAGTCGGCTGCATGTTTAGTACTGTCCGTTTAAGACCTTCACGCATCTAATATCCAGACACGCATCCGATTGTCTCGGCTGTTTACTTTCATTTTAGACATAACCAACTGAGACTATACATAAACCTTGTTGTGTTTTGACAGTATTAGCACAACATATAACTTAGTTCAGTTATCAGGCGCTGTTAGACAGGCTTTTTCGTGCGCGCTCTTCAGGTGTACGTTATGGGCTCAGAAAAAGCGCACGTCAGAACAGCGCGTGAATGAAAGGTTTAACCGGAAAGGCTTTAAAACACGCAAATAATGTACTTTTGTGATTGCGAATAAGTGCAGTGTCCCGTGAGAGTAACTCTACCGCTGAGTTAACACTGATGTGAATGTTTGTGGTGTTGTATTATTGATACGGAGGCGAGCAGAACTGTAACTGATAGAATGTGTGCTGTAGCACGATACTACGATATTTCTCCAAAAGCAGATCATGAAGACATTTTTATCGTCCACCATAAAAAATCGTCATATCGCACACCCCTAATTTAAAGTATGTAATTACTACAGTTAAATACTGAATATAATTTTTGTTGCATTCTATAAATGAAAATGAAATTTTGCATGATTATTATAGTGAGAATTGATAGAAAATTGAATTGATAGATAGAATTGTTTTGCTTAATTATCTCATAAATAACATATTGAAGCCCGTTTCCGCCACTGAATGAAAAAATCATTTTAAAAAGTAAATTGGAACTTTTTATCTCACAATTTTGACTGTTTTCTCATAGTTGCGAGTTTATATCTCACAATTCTGAGAAAAAAGTCTGACTTGCATAAAAAAGTAAAAATAGCGAGATCCAAACTCACGTTCGCGAGAAAAATGTCAGAATTGATTCGTAATTACCGTTTTTTATTACATTTATATTACATGTTTTGTACACGTTTTGTGTGATGTAATTGTATTTTATGAACAAAATTATGAAAACGGTTAATTAATTTTTTCTTCCCTGTTTCAGCCACATCAAACAGCACTTCTGAAGGTTTGGACAACCACGACGGCGGTGTTTGTAAGACCAAATCTATGAAGCTGGTCCTGCGAGTTGGACAGAGTGAGTACCACCCATACCTACACCTACATCGATGAAGATCACTGCTTCATAACAGTCTTTCATGTCACTGGTCCATGCTAGTGTGCCTCAGCGTGTAATTGAAATGTCATGTGAGCTTGTTTCCTGTGGCGATGCCAGCTGTCCCTTCTTTGAGATACTTGCAGCTTTACGCCAATTCATTAAATTCTCTCTCAAAACCTGGGGCATAATGCCTAGAAGCCAAAAAGATGTAAGGGTGGTCCGATATTATGAGCAGTTTTTCAGTTCGCTGAACATTTTGTACCGCTTTGCTCCATTAGCAATTTTAGTTGCTGTCTGTTAATACAATTTTTTTTTTTTTAGGTCCTACAGATTCATTCTCAGCAAAAAACTATCCAACTCGATATCCTCCAAAATACCCTGACAGTAACGACCCAAACACCTTCAGCAGAAACGATGCTGTCAACAGAGTTGGTGAGTATTGATGTATACAAGGGTAAATCTCAATACATGTCATAAATTATAAAATAATTAATAAACTAATTAATGTTAAACATATTTAATATAGTAAACAATATATTTTAGATTAAAATATACAATACGTTCGAGCATAAAATACAATAATAATTAATAAATTATTAAAATAATAAAATATAAATAAATATAAAAGGTCATGCATCATAAAAATCCAAATTCACCCCAAAACTAAAATCTAAATAAATAAAAGAAAGGAATAATACAAAATTAATATGATATCAAATACAATATATTATATGTTATATTATATTTTTACATGGTCTGTCTGAATACTGGATTCTGATTGGCTGGCAGGTATGCAGTATAACCGTTTAATGCACAGGTAGTTCCGAGTAAGTTTAATCACCGTTCTATAGTAATGCGCTGCTTTAATTGATGCACACACACACACACACACACACACACACACACACACACACACACACACACACACACACACAGAGGGAGAGAAAGAGAGCGATCGCAGATTGTGCTGCACACACATAAACTTCCAATGCTTCCCTGCAATTTTTTATAATAAAATAAAAAATAGATACTAGATCGCTTCAATATATTTCCCAGCAAGGAGGTGATAAAATCGCTGTTTTTGAAGTCATTTTTTGTAGAGAGAGATGCGCAGATGCAGAAAGCAGGTGCACAGAACTGTCTCTCTCTCTCTCTCTCTCTCTCTCTCTCTCTCTCTCTCTCTCTCTTTCTCAATCGATCGATAATTAATTGAAATACATAATATAATTAATTCAAATAAAGGTGGTCTTACCGCACTATTTAATCTCTGTGTCTGATTTGAAGCTGGCAGAATGCTAGACATAACGAGATATAACTGACTATTGTCTATTACTTGGCAAATGACCATGGAATAATTAAGCAGGATAATCAATGGCTAGCCGTTCATTAAAGGATTTTAATGCTTCGCATCGGGTGATTCTTTGCCTCCATGTCATGCATTAAAATCCTTTTATGCACAGCTAGCCATTGATGATCCCTTACCTATTAAGTAGTATAATAATTAATTAATCAATTAAATATAATTGATATATCTCAGATGTCAAAATTGTACTTCTTTTTTTTTCACCACAGATTTGAATTTATTATATACTAGTCAACATTTGAAGTGGATCAAAACCTTTCATAAAACCTAAAAGTAGAATAGATGACAGATTGTGTGTGTGTGTGTGTGTGTGTGTGTGTGTGTGTGTGTGTGTGTGTGTGTGTGTGTGTGTGTGTGTGTGTGTGTGTGTGTGTGTGTGTGTGTGTGTGTGTGTGTGTGTGTGTGTGTGTGTGTGTGTGTGTGTGTGTGTGTGTGTGTGTGTGTGTGTGTGTGTGTGAAGAATCATGTACAATAATTAGAAAATATAATGTATGTATCACAGGTGCAGATTTATGTACAAAATAAATAAAAACAATTAAATGTTATCAGTTTAACATGCATGCATCCTAATTTTTTCTCATGATTTTAAATGATTTGCATGTGTAAAGCTGGATATTTTACTTTCACAATCATTGGGTTTTAATCCAACAAATAATAAGCTAAATCTGATCATAAACTCCCCATTCTGTCTCGTTCCCCAGACCCCATGCAGAACGGTGAGTCCGGAGACAAGAGCGGAGAGTCTGTAGGAGCCGCTGGATCTGAAGTAGCCCTGTTTGCTGGCGTTGCATCTGGTGCTGTCATCTTCATCATCATCATCATCGCTCTGGTAGCACTGCTGCATCGGCGTCATCAGAAGCACTCCGCCCAGTGCTCCGCTCAGCTGCCATTAAACACGCTGCCCAAACGCGGAAGTGCTGCCAGTGGCGGCAGCAACAATAACGGCTCTGAGCCGAGTGACATCATCTTCCCGCTGCGGACCTCAGGAAGCATGTACTGCCCGCACTACGAGAAGGTCAGCGGTGACTACGGCCACCCTGTCTATATCGTCCAAGAAATGCCACCACAAAATCCTGCAAACATTTACTACAAAGTGTGACAGAGAATGACAACAAGCCACGGACACGGAAAAGCCGACCGGCTCTGTTTCAAATGATGGACATCAGCGTTTTGATGCCTCTCTGACGCTCAGATGCTTGTTGCAGATGGTTTAGCTCTATTAGCTGGATGCCAGAAGTGCTGAGGGGTTGTTTAATTCAGAAGAACTTGGTTCTGAGACTTGATTTGGGATTAGATGCTGGTGCACATGGGAATGTGCTCTTCTGTTTATACCTTAACATGGAAAACTGGATGACTTTGCAAAGCCTAGAACAATCTTACAGATGAACATGCAGTGAAAGTCATGCTGAATAAACATGAGACTACCAACTGATTCTGTTACAAAAATACAAGAACGTTTTTAATTTATTGTTTTTTGCTTATTTTGATGTTTAAACTCCCAGATCTTAATTTGTGCATGAGAAGAGAAGAGTACAGATTCCTGTACTATGAAATTCGTCAATGTATTTGAATCCAGCCGATGCAATTTGAGCTGATATTAACTGTTTGCATCCCAAAGCTGGCCTGATGGATGCATATTACATGTCAGTTCAGACATTTGTGGCCCTTATGCTGTTGACGTGCAAGCCGGTGTGCTCCAAAACCCATGTGGTGCTTTTATCCCCATTTGCTTATAACTTTTCAAACATTTATTCAAACAGCAAACAAACAAAACTAAAGATCAACATACAGAAAGATCCTTTGTTGACTTGGTAATGTAAATACAATAGCCAAGCATTGAAATTGTGCTTTTTGTGTGAATCTGGACGTTGCTCATGACGTTTCATCATTGAATGTCCGGTTGATTTTGTTCAGATACTTCAGGAGTTTACTTCAGCAGACGTGAAGTGACTTGTTGGATATAATGGACATTTTTTTGAAATCTTGAATTTGTTAAACTTGTTTGTTGACTCTAGCCAATAGTGTGTTGAGGGAGTTTCCCATTCCAGATGGCTGACAAGGTTGAACGGTTGAATGAAATGATTCACCAGTCACTTGTGCTGCTCTCTTATTTTTTTTAGTTTTGTTTGAATGAATGAATGAAAAGTTCACAAAATTGTTTTCTATTGTTCAAATAAAATAACTGGCTTTAAAGTCAAAACACAAATCTTGACTCAATATCTGAAAGCACTACTGTTAAAAAAAGCATAGATAGATAGATAGATAGATAGATAGATACGAGAGAGAGAAAGAAAAGTGTCTTTGAGTCATATTTTGTCGACAAAATCAAGATGTTTTTGCATTGCGACAAAACTTTTTATAACATTTATTTATATTTTATTATTACATTTTAAATAATTGTCATTATTATTCACATTTTATGTATAATTTTTTTGGGGGGTGATACGTAATTGCATAATTTCTGACATTCAGTGAGATTTAGCCTCATACGCATCAATACCTATAGCAACTTTCAACTAGCATTGGACCATTAATCAAAAACAAATCAGAAGCAGGACTGTCCACTCGTTAGGTTCTTCGTGTCCCTGGTGACTACATAGGAAGCACATACCATTTGGTTTCATTTCCAAATGACGCATTGGGTCACAGGACACTCATCCCTCTCCCACGGTGGGGAGTGTAGTGTGATGCATCTGAAAAGAAGCACTCACACCTCATGACCTCAGACACACTTAACCGTCTCACACAATCCCGGCTACACACACACGTTCTCACACCGCGTTTGTGCTTTTTCTTACAGACTCAGACAAGGACCTCTAACCTTCTGCAGCACATTATCTGTGGCCCTTCCTCTCCCCTGTAACGTTATAAACAATATTCCACCCTGAATACTAAGCATGGGTAGAGCAGAACAGGAAACGGTGTGTTTTGTTATGGAGGGACAGAACAATGGGGTGGTAAATCTAAAAGTCATGCCAACTGCCTGTCACATTCGGCCAAAAGAAACACGTCTGTCATTTTTACTAAATCCTGCATCCTGGAATGTACTCAAATGTACATTTGTGCGAAATGTATTTTTCTCATCTCCTCAATCATTGAATCAAACGTCAGTTTCTTGCACTCAGAATTATGAATATGCTAACAATGTCTGGAAGTTGGTCAGAAGGTCTCTGTTTGTTTGTTTGTCTGATATGGTTTCTATTACCGAGCAGCCAAAATGTCAACCGATTATCAAATTAGTCCAATTTGATAATTTGGTGTGTTAGGTTCTTTTTTGCGTCATTTGAGATGCTTTCTGATTTTAAATATCTGGGTAAAATATGAGTAAATATTGTGTAACAAAACATATACATATAATTTGTCATCTCTGAATTGTTTTATTTGGCATTTAAAGGGTTAGTTCACCTAAAAATGAAAATGCAGTCATCAGTTACTCACCTTTATGTCAATCAACACCTATAACAGTTTCATTCATTTCAGTTTTATTTAACAAAAACAGATTTATATCCCTCATCCAAAACGATGGTGCTTCAAAGTGCTTGTAAAAGAAAAAAAATGAATCAAGTGGTCAAGTCTCCTGAAAAGGCACTGAAGTTTTAAATGATGAACAGATTTTATTCAAGCTTTTATTCACATATTAAACACTTGATTAAACCATGCACACAAATCAAAAATACATTAGGAAGATGAATAAAAGACTAAATGAGAGGGAATTCTCATTTTTGGGAAACTATGCCTTTCATGATGCATATCAATCAAGCTCAAATTTACAGAAATGTTTCTTGACTTTATTCTGAAGAATCTGTGAGGAAATTAAAACTATAGCAGCCCAATATTCTGCCATCTGCTCTTGCACCAAAGTATGGATATCTTGAGAGTTTTTGTTCCACACTCTTTACCTAAAAACTACTTACAATGAGTGAAATACATCATCCGCTACACACAATGCATCATTAAATCAGAGAGAGCACAGCTGAACTCGCATATCCGGAAGAAAGCACACATCTGGACTAGAAATGACAAAAGACCTTTTCTAGTTGCCCCAAACATTTACAGCTGGTTAAAAATCAGGAACAATTACTCAGAGACCACAATGCCTTATGCCATATTGAATACATTTTGGAGACGTGGTTGATTTTGCGCCTTTTTGTTAATGTCTGTGAGTCAGAACTCACAGGAAATGGGGAACTTTTTGGGAAAAATCAAGATATCATCATGTGGCAGGCACATTTCCTCCCCACCAATGCGTGTTGGATGAAATAAAGGGCCAGTGAGGACAAATGGGGGTGCTGGAGGGGAGGTAGTGGGGGAAGGGAGACACATCTGTCATGCAGGGTGAGAAAAGAAAAGAGAGGAAAAGGCCTCAAGTATGTTTTTACTCCAGAGGAGAGCCATAGATCATTTCGGACCTGTCACAAAAGCTCTGTTTGAATACACTACTGTACACAAGTTTGAATTCCTTAAACGGCATGTTTTAGACTAAATCGAGGTGCTCACTTAGACTCCACAAGATGTCTACTCTATAGTAGACCTGACCTAACATATCCATATAATATTTTCATTATACATCACTACAAAAATCTCTGTATTACCACATTTGCTTCCACAATGTTCCCGCAATTGCACGTCCAGTTTATTATAAATTTGGTTATACCAGCTTTCATTTTTAATGTTAGGAAATGATGACTGAATTAAATTAAATTTAGTTTTTGGAATTTTAATAAGTTCAAATATTGGTCAGTATCTAATATTTCAATAACTAATTCAATAACTAATATTGATTTAGTGCACAAAGTGCTCAAGCTAACCATTTTCCTGGGCCAATTTGGAAAGGGAGGAAATAATGAGATATCAAGGCCACAAATTATAAATGAATTCCCAAAACGTACTTGTTTTAGGTAAATCGTGGCCACATTGTAGAACTTCATCCCTGCGTTGCACTAACTCTTAGTTTTTATTTAGCTAAATCATGGCCAAGTTAGGATCATGGAACAAATTAGTACAAAGTGGTCACAGCTGACCTAAAACGACGGAACAAGTTAGTAAAATGTGGCCACAATTTAAGTACATTTAAAGAGGGAACGAATTAATAAAATGTAGCCATGAATTAAAAAAGTCATGGGAATTAATTCTTAATTCATTGGCACAATATCTATTCTTTTTTTTTTTGCATGTCTTGTGCTGGGCTCCCTGCAGAAACATATCCAGACTTTTTAGATATATGAAGAGCCATTCCAAATGCAATATTCCGATATTAAATTGGAAGCAATAAGTTGTGAGTAAATGGCGAACACAAAACGCAATCACTCAGACCTGCAGACAAACTGCCTGCGGATGAAGCCTTCAAAGCTACCCGAAATTTCAGTGTGTGTCTCAACATATATCACCCTCCTTACGTTCAAGTGACAGGGAAAGTGGAGGAAAGATTAAGGGCTTGCACACCAAGGAATGTTAAGTGTGGTTGAAGCATGTGTGCTGAGTATAGACTAGCGCACGTTCAAGGCCAAATGGTTTGGAAACAATTAAAGTAATGGAGAAGAAAAAGGCGGAACGCCTCCTCTGTCTATCGCCCCCCACCATCCTCACCCAAGCAGATGACTAACAGTCCCACCGAGCCCCAGTGTCACCTTTTTGACTGTGCCTTTATCTCATTTCTCACTTTCTAGCGCCTAGTGTCACTGCTGGCACGGCTTGGTGCAACTTCAAGGTTTAATAAAGGGTGTGAAAACATTTAAAAACCACGTCCATTCTCTAGCTCAACTACACTTAATGCACAGGGCACGGGGTTAAAAGCTCGATTAAATCTGGCCGCCTTTCCAGCACGTCATACCTATGGACTCAAGGTCCAAAGAATCGGTCTTCCTTCAAGGAGTCTTGTGCATGCAGGTTATACAGCAGCATGCAACAGCACCGCAACCAGTGTTAAAATTGCAAATGCTTCTACATTTGTTCCACCACCCAGTAAAAGCAAACCCACATTCAGCTGAAAGGAACGCATATTGACAGCCAGATGTGCTGTCTGTCGTTTATTTGGCTCTAGAAAGACTTTGGCCCAAGGGTGTGGAGTTCCCCTTCTGTTAAAGCTGTGATGTGACATCCCTGTCTGGAAGCCTTTTTTAACATTTTAAGTATCTGCCGCTTCATTCACGGTGTCTGTAATTTAGTCTTTGTAAAGTTAGTCAAAGCATCGAATTCAAAACGTGACTCAATGAAAGCAGTTTGAAAGAGATGCAGACATCATTCTAGGAAAACAATTAGTGGAGTTCAACCCTCGTAGCTGAACCTTGACCTCGTAACCCGTGCGGCCCTTTCACAAAACAGGGATTAGAAAGCCATCTGAATGCATTTTGTTACAGATCATTATAGAGAATGAGAGGCGGGAGGGGATGAATATCTAATCAGATCGCCAAAGAAACAATCTAACATATGTTCCTCTATTTATCTATCTATCTATCTGTCTGTCTGTCTGTCTGTCTGTCTGTCTGTCTGTCTGTCTGTCTGTCTGTCTGTCTGTCTGTCTGTCTGTCTGTCTGTCTGTCTGTCTGTCTGTCTGTCTGTCTGTCTGTCTGTCTGTCTGTCTGTCTGTCTGTCTGTCTGTCTGTCTGTCTGTCTGTCTGTCTATCTGTCTGGTTTGTTTGTTCTATATTTATTGCGGCTCGCAAAGGCCAAATTTTCTGCACATAACTTGCCGTGTAAATTTTAAAACATCTTTTGTGCAAAAGATATGAATGACATCTCAAGTTTTATAACTTATTGGAGGATGTGAGATTTATGGTGAAATAAGAGGGAAGAAATCTCAAACCAGCCTCACTAGAAAAATGTGCCTCAACCTACAGTTCCTAGCTATCTATGAGTATAGTTGTCTGCAGTTTTTGGCTGAAATGAACATTGGTGGCAGTAAAACACCAACAATCTTTATTCATTTTCCAGTCAAATTATGATTACAGGAACAGATTATTGATGAATAAATACTTATTTCTGTGTGGTTCCTTGCACAACACTATGTTGTGACTTCAAAACACTTTTAACATTATAACATCATACACTTTGATGATTGTATCACATAGCCAGCTCTATATGTATGGCTTTTCTGATGTAGTAAACTTGCTCAGTAGCTCACCCGGTACAGCACTGCAGTGTGGAGCACTCGGATAGTCCCATGAAATACAACATAAAAGAGTTGGAGCCCTGAGACTTTCCCATGATTTGCTTTGTTAACAATATCTCTTTAGGTTAGGTTTAGTGTAGGCGGTGTGTTATTTTTAATTGTGGTATAGCATTAACCTTATAGCGCCACTTAATGGACATTTAATTTCCAAATGTCCGAGATACATACAATAACCTATGTAATAAAACTTTGGTAGCACTTTATTTTACAGTCCTGTTCCTCATGTACATACTATGTACTTATTGTAGTACATACAATAACTAGGTAATAACTAGGTACTTACCCTGAACCTACCTTAAACCTAACCTATGTGGTTACTTTATATTATTATTGTGTAATTACACTGTAAGTACACGTACTGTAAAATAAAGTGCAACCAAAACTTTGCCAGATTCACATTCATCTCTTTTTAATAAAACTTAACATTCGTTTAGCGCCATTAACTTGGCTTCTCACTTTGATAGTGGTGAGAAATGTGCAAGAAGCAACAGTATCATTTTGCATGTAATATATTTTTCCCTAATGAGCCTGAGTTGAAAGATCTCCTAGAAGTGCACTGAAAAGGGGTCCAAGTAGCTCTTTTGACTTTGGGCTGTAAGCTAGGAAGACGTCTTTAGAAGAGCTTATAGCAACAACATAGCAACCACCAGAATGTTCTGGAAACCATGTAGAACACCTTGGCAAGAGAATAGAAAACACAGGGAAAGATGTCAGGCCAACTTCTACAGCATGGTAGATGGGTTTTGCACACGAAAGAACTTCTTAAGCTCTCAAAAAAAACAACAACTTGATTTAATATTAAAAGCTAAGACAGAAGGAACAAAGCCCCTAGATCAAACCTCAGTAGAGAGACTAGCTTTGTAGATACGTGTGAAATGTTTGCAGGGAAACAGGTGAGAGCCAAACAAGCTGTGAGAGCCTTACGGCACAGCACAAACAGTCCTCCTGCCACCTTCATTTCTACCCTCGCAGCCAACTGGTTTGGCTGCTGTCACTTGCTCGGTAAATCGCTCTTGCTAGTAGAGTTCACACCCAGATAGAAGCAGCTCTAATTGGTAGTGTGTGGACCACAAAAGAAGATGACACCTTTGAACATTTGCTCTTAAAACTCTGCAAACCTTTTGTTTGCCACTTTGTAATTGAATTAGAGAGCCTGCTGAGGTTGTCCCATACATCTTGATGATAAAAGCTAGCATGTGGAATCCGCTATGAAAACATCTGTTGCAAATGATCACCATTTTGCCAAGTGAGTATTTTACCAGTTTCCATTTGGAGTCGATGTGTCTTTGCTGTGACAGGTAAAAGGGGATGGAATGGACAGGTTTGCTGGTGAAGCTCACTTCTTCGTTCACTGCAAGGCAATGCCAGAGTTGCATGTGCATTTAGCCCACAAGGTTAAATGTCGCATCCAATATTCAGTGTCCAAAATGGCACCAAATCAGTACAGAATTGCCAAAAGAATGAGTAAAATGAAACTCTGGTAATTTGCAGGCAATTTTAAAATGTTGAATGCAACCTGCTTAAAGGAAAGTGGAACTACAATGGAGAAGCAATAATAAGGGTGAATTTTCTAATGTTGTTCTCTTGTGAAAAGCCAAAACCGATCATCATTGAAACACTTTGATATAAAAGTGGCCTCTTGAGTGAAATATAGATCATGACAGCATTCTTCCTAAAAATTTGAATCGGATCTATGATTTATAACTACGGAGTTAACAAGCATTCGGGGAGCGTTTGATTCAAATAACTTTCTACTGCTGAGAAACAGATCTCATCCTGAACATCTGTGTGACATTGACTCTAAATGGGCTTAAATGGCTTCCACCGTGCCTTACACATGCTCATGAATTCCCTCATCTCGAACGTCTTCGATTTCTGATTGAATGCACAATACAACCTATCACTCTCCATTGTAAGCGATTCTTTGCCTGGGACTAATGTTCAATCACGTCCTTTTCAATCTTGCGGAACTGCCGCTGGCAATTCAGGAAGATCCGTGTAACATGCCAGCAGGATTTTGGATGTTTCTGCCGATTCGATAGAATCAAGAAACGCAACTCGGTTCACCAGCAACCTCCCCATCCTCCCTTTCCTCAAGCAAATGTGCAATTTGACACAAAAGTGCCACTCCAGTGAGCTTGAGGCCATATGGGCGCCCTGTTGTAACAAGCATGCAATTAATCCTGAATTAGTCCACCCAATCTGCCACACGCTACAGTCTGACGAATTCTCTGTGTGCACCCTGGGAAGCGGGCTAGAGAAGAGAGGAGAGCGTGTTAACGCTACAGTACACACGTGGCTTCCAGGAAACATCAGAGCATCCGTTCCACATTTGCTTGACACCAGAGTGATCATTCCAGCTCCTACCATCTCCAGAGATTCAACACGGCAAGACACGATGATGAATAATTGACACAAATGACAAAATCCATCCTGAGTTTGTTCACGGAGGGATTACAAGGTTTCATTCAAGGAATATGGTGGATTTGGACCGCTGCAGGATTTAGCTAGTCTGGATTAGTTTTAATATTTAGCTTAACAGTTATGATAAAAATGATAAAATAAAAGCAGCTTTGGCATTCAAAAGAAGACTAATTCTATTGTAGGCTGTTACGTCTCGTATGAGGATCTCAGGCAATGACTTTTGACATTCTACTGTATGAGGATCAATGGCAAGTAAGGATGACTGAGAAGATAAAAAGAAGGAATCTAACAAATCTAGATCATTCATTTTGATTTCACACATACATTTTTTATTTATTTAATGATTTTAAAATTGTCAAGTGATGTAACCATATAAAAAAATGTGTATGTGTACATCAATTAACAATTGAACAGTTTTTTTAAGGAACAAATAATTTTTAAGAATTTTTGAAATCTTGAATACCATGAAATTTTAACCTGACCTATCATTAAAAAGTAACCAAAAACTGAATATATATAAAAATGTAGACTACATACCTTGACACACATATAGTTTTCTTGTCAAAATAAAATTAATTAAAAAAATTGTGTCATGATTGTCATGAATATAACTATGTAAAGCGCACTAGAAAAGTGCTGTAAAAAATTATTAATTATTATTATTATTTATTATACATAATTCCAAACTACTCCTACCCCAAGATTTAAATTTTAAAATTTTGTTTATTATTTATTATTTTCCATGAACTAAAAAATAAATAAACAAACAAATAAACAGTTTCATTAATTGAGGCTTTTAATTTGGTTACAACATTATAAGACCTGCTAAAAATGTGAAATGAACAATCCAATTTAATCCATTCTTGCAAGCTATTAAAATCTGTCATAAGTAAACCTGAAAAAACTGCTGTGAACTACAATGCTACATTACACCACATTAAACTTTTAAAGTAATTATTAGTAATAAAATGTCATTAGCAGACAATTTTTGTATTGTATCATGATATTTTTCTGAGTAAAAGAGGAAATTCAACAAGAAAAAAGGCAGAATAGGATTTGCATTTTTTCCACAGGGAACTGATTAAATTACACAAAGTTGACTTTATATGACAGGTGGTTGGAGGATGAAGGATTACAAAGACAAACAATTTTTTCTTTGGAATAACATGCACTGATGAATCATTCGCAATAAGACCAGTTATGTGTACTAAAAAAGTAAATAGTCAATTTTAATTTCATGCAGAAAAGTAAATCAAATATGTTGGCCGCTGCATCAGACAGTACATCAAACTGAGTTAGGGCTTTTAAAAGCTGTTTTAGTTTTTTGTCTCTCACAATCATTATTAATCAAAGTCATTATTTAATCATGTTAAAATAACCAATAACTTGCTATTGGCCAAGTCAATACTCCTCTTCACTTTCGATCCTTTACCTTGTTGGCCAAGCTTGGGAAAACATTTAAAGCCACAGTATTTTTCCAGCTTAGCCACAACCACCATCTTTACTTTGTTTAAACTCTGCAGCTTCTGTGTTTGTTTTGAAAAAGAGACCGCTACTGTTGTGTCTATGGAACCCATGAATCACAGAAAACCACAGCCATGCCACATATAGCCCACTGTACATGCACACCCTGCTTCACTTCTTGAGATTCAGATCCTCGTGTATATTAATAATTATCACGGCTGAGTTTTTGTTAACTAGAACGAATCCGTGAATCAAATAAGAAATTTTTTTCCTCCTCCTTTAATTCGCAGTAGCCTAATTATGTGGCATGCTTCTTTTAGGATTTTTGTTTTATATCTTATCTTGCTTAAAGCATAAATACCCACAAATGAAAACTGTCATCATTCACTCATCCACTACCTGTTCCAAACCTGAATGAGTTTCTTACTTTGTGTTGAACACAAAAGAAGATCTTTTGAAGAATCTTGATAACCGAACAGTCGATGGTATTATATATATTGTTTTCAATAAATGTAAGTCAATGGCTATCATCAACTGTTTGGTTATCAACATTCTTCAAAATATCTTCTTTTGTGCTCAACAAAAGAAAGAAACTCACTGAAACAATTTCAGGGCGAGTAAATGATTACAATTAAAATTTTTGACTGGACTATTCCTTTAATGCATAAGAATCCCCACCGGATCCTATAATTCCCCAACCTGAGGCCTTCCACAAGTGCTACTGGATCACAAAAATGTGTTGTTTTTTCAGTATGTGTGTGAAGCTTTTGTCTTCTTAGAATTACCCAGAAGGCAGTGGGGCAAAGGTCAATTGCTGGCAGGGTGTATCCACGCAACAGTGGACTTGCATTGGCGCATTTCTGGGCCCCACTGCTGCTCCAAAATCCCCTGCTGCAAAACACACAGTTAATATGTGAAGACCCAGCATTAGTTACTTGAGAGGCATTATCTCAACAGAGATGGACAAGCTAGCAGCAGAAAGATATGAGCTAAATGAGCAGCAGCCTAGCAGTTACTAGCGCACCCTGCAAATAGATGCAAATATTCAAGTTACAGTAAAAGACAAGTCATTTGTGAATTAACGCATGAGAGAGTGAAATTAGAGAAGTGAGAGAAAAAAGGATAAAGGAGAAAATAACACAGAGAGAAAAAGAGAGAAAGAGAAAGCCTGGAAAATATTCTGTGTAAAAAAACACATTTACCTCTGACTGGCTTTTCCAGTGCGGGGGAAGGGAAGAGAGCAGTTGTAGCAAGACTGACATCATGCCACGGCAGTGCTACTATAACTATAATATAAAGGCCGTATATATATATATATATATATAGTTAGTGCTGTCAAATGATTAATCAGGATTAATCGCATCCAAAATAATTGTTTTTGTTTACACATAATATATGTATATGTCCTTAGTTTATTTATTATGTAAATATAAATACTCACACATACAGTGTATATCTTGAAAATATTTACACGTATATACATTTATATATTTATATTATTATATTATATATAAATATTTTTAATACATAAACAACATAATTTCTTAAATATATACATGCATGTGTTTGTATTTATAAATACATAATAAAAATACACAGTACACACACATATATTATGTAAAAAAATTATTTTGAATTTATCGTATTCAATATCTATCTATCTATCTATCTATCTATCTATCTATCTATCTATCTATCTATCTATCTATCTATCTATCTATCTATCTATCTATCTATCTATCTATCTATCTATCTATCTATCTATCTATCTATCTATCTATCTATCTATCTATCTATCTATCTATCTATCTTGCAGTCCCTTCAAAAAATAACTCAACACACAGCCATTAATGTCTAAACCGCTGGCCACAAAAGTGAGTACACCCCTAAGTGAAAATGTCCAAATTGGGCCCAAAGAGTCAATATTTTGTGTGGCCACCATTATTTTCCAGCACTGCCTTAACCCTCTTGGGCATGGAGTTCACCAGAGCTTCACAGGTTGCCACTGGAGTCCTCTTCCACTCCTCCATGACGACATCACGGAGCTGGTGGATGTTAGAGACCTTGCACTCCTCCACCTTCCATTTGAGGATGCCCCACAGATTACCTTTACCCTCAGCTTCTTTAGCAAGGCAGGGGTCGTCTTGGAGGTTGTTTGGGATAGTTATCATGTTGGAATACTGCCCTGCGGCCCAGTCTCCGAAGGGAGGGGATCATGCTCTGCTTCAGTATGTCACAGTACATGTTGGCATTCATGGTTCCCTCAATGAACTGTAGCTCCCCAGTGCCGGCAGCACTCATGCAGCCCCAGACCATGACACTCCCACCACCATGCTTGACTGTAGGCAAGACACACTTGTCTTTGTACTCCTCACCTGGTTGCCGCCACACACACTTGACACCATCTGAACCAAATAAATTTATCAGATAAGTTTATTATGCCCAATTTGGACATTTTCACTTAGGGGTGTACTCACTTTTGTGGCCAGCGGTTTAGACATTAATGGCTGTGTGTTGAGTTATTTTGAGGGGACATTAAATTTACACTGTTATACACGCTGTACACTCACTACTTTACATTGTAGCAAAGTGTCATTTCTTCACTGTTGTCACTGAAAAGATATAATAAAATATTTACAAAAATGTGAGGGTGTACTCACTTCTGTGAGATACTGTGTATATATATATATATATATATATATAAGTCAACACCTGAAGTGGATCAAAAAAGTTTATCAAAGTTGTCCTAAGACAAGAACGCATTTAGGTTTTATTTTTTATGACAACTTTGATGAAAGGTTTTGATCCACTTCAAATATTGACTAGTGTATATACATGAAAATGTAGCACTAACTAATTTATTTACTAGAATGAATTATACTTTTGCAACTGCATATATAACCAATTTAATAAAAAAAAATCCTAGACTTGAAAATATCCAAATTATGTATCATTAGTAACCTTTTTAAAATATCTATAATTTTTTCAATGTTTCTGGAAAGGTATGTAAAAAAAATGTGTTTTATGGTCAGTCACAACTGTGGGATAATGTGTATAATGAATTAACATATTTCTGCAGTCATCAAAATGTATATATATCTCAGCCCAGCTATTTTAAAGTTTATTTCATCATGTTCGAGGGTTACTATTATGCATACAAATTCTTATACAACAACACTGATAGAAATAATGCAGTGCACTATCCCACTGTTGTTTCCGCATGTTTCCTCATTCTATGACCACACTCATCAAAAGTAATAATTGTGAATTCATATATTATTGCTAGACACCTTCGAGATAAAATTGACCATAAATCTTTGTCATATCTTTATGTTAACATACTTTACTAACCTTTTGTTTTGGAGCTTTGATGCAGCCATCATCTTCTCGTGGTGCCAGCAGGAAGTTTAGTTTAGTTTAGTTTAGTTTAGTTTAGTTTAGTTTAGTTTAGTTTATTTATTTATATAGCACTATTCAAACAACAGAGAGTTGCACCAAAGTGCTGTACAGGCATTAGTGGAAAAAGAGAGAGAGAGAATAAAAACATAAATCACATTATAAAACAACAACACAGAACCATAAATAAACAAAACCTCACCCCTCTTCACTCGTAGAGGCTATACAGAGGAAGTGCACTTTTAACGGCTTTTAAAAGAGCCTAATGTGGGAGCAGATCTAATATGGAGTGGTAGGTTGCTCCATAACTTAGGGGCAACTACTGCAAAGGCCCTATCCCCCCCTTCTCTTGTATTTCGTCCTTTCGAACAAACAGAACCCCTTTCTCTGCAGACCTTAAAGACCCAAGGGGCTTATAGACCTGAAGGAGCTCAGATAAATATGGCGGGGCTAGTCCATTTAGGTTCTTATAAACAAAAATGTAAAGTTTAAAATCAACTCTAGCTTGAATGGGTAACCAACCCAAAGAGGACAAAATAGGAGAGATGTGATCATATTTGCGGGTCCCTGTCATAAGTCTGGCCTCAGCATTTTGTACTACTTGCAGCCGACTTAAAGATGTTTGGAGACGCCGATGTAGAGTGAGTTACAATAGTCAAGTCTCGAGAACACAAAATCATGGATCAACATCTCCAAATCTTTACCTGATAGGAACGGTTTTACGTTAGCCAGAAGTCTTAAATGAAAAAATGCAGATTTCACCACTGAGTTTATCTGTTTCTCGAACTTTAAGGAGGAATCCAACATTACCCAAAGATCTCTAACCACCGGTGTACAATATGGGGACAACTCTCCTAGATTAGGGAGATCACTCATAGCAGGTCCTCCAAACCACACAAGCTCAGTTATACTTTCATTTACATTTAAAAAGTTATTTGATAACCAGGCTTTAACCTCCTGTAAGCAGACTCTGAGAGAATCCAGCGTTGTGTCAATAGTTTTTCTCACAGGCAAATACATTTGCATGTCATCTGCAAAAAAAACCATAAACTGCTCTGGTCATGTGACAATTTGCACTAACCATGTAACACTGTAAATATTTAATTGAAAGCCTTTATGTATTTAATTTTTTTCATAAATTCACTAAAACATAGGCCTTAGTACGAAAAAGTGTAAAATAATTATAAATATGTACATTGCAAAATAATGTAAATATAAAATGTACAGCATTTAACAAAACATACTGTGTGGAATACTGCATCCCATGATGCAATGGGCTTGACTAGTGAGGAATGACCTTGAAGTGTTATCAGCTTTTTCTTTCATTCATTATTTAATCAGATAAGACATGTTACATTAAACTGGATTACAAATGCAGAATAATTTTCTGACTGCACTAGACGCGCTCACTGAATTAAAGAGGTCACGTGGCAATAATCCAGCATTCCACTTCTTGAAAGTTTTAACATTACATTCACGTGGCTTTTAAAAATAAATACTGTAGGTATTACAGTACCTCTTGCCGAGTCTAGCGGGTAGCGAGCTAGTTCCGTACAGACATTTAGTTTGTAGTTTTCGTCTTCTCTCTCTCTCTCTCTCTCTCTCTCTCTCTCTCTCTCTCTCTCTCTCTCTCTCTCTCTCTCTCTCTCTGCTCTCTCTCTCTCTCTCTCTCTCTCTCTCTCTCTCTCTCTCTCTCTCTCTCTTCTCTCTCTCTCTCTCTCTCTCTCTTGCTCTCTCTCTCTCTCTCTCTCTCTTGCTCTCTCTCTCTCTCTCTCTCTCTCTCTCTCTCTCTTCTCTCTCTCTCTCTCTCTCTCTCTCTCTCTCTCTCTCTCTCTCTCATCTCCACGGTCTCTCTGCCCATTGCACTTGCACTTAAATACATTTTTTCCACTTGTGTGGTAATTGTAAGCGAGCTGTGTATGTGAATGGATTTCCAGGCCTGCCGTGAGGGGACCGTTTCATAGTCCAGAAGGTTCCAATTTAATCACACACACAGAATGTATATTTTGTATGAGGGACATTCTTAACATGTCAGAGAAAAATGGCTGGTGTATATCTGTAAAAATATATAATTATAAAAGTCACAAAAATCGTTTCAGACTGTTTCGTTTGCAAAAAGGGATTAACAAAACATTTCACTGTCACAAGCGCAGGCTCCGAGCGTCCTAGGGAGTGAAAGTTAATAAATGCTTTTCACAGCTTGTGTTTTGCCTTCCCGCCATACTTTGACTAGGCAGTCAGCATTCGCCTCAGCGGCCATAAATTACAGTGCGGTGTGTTTGCCTCGGGTCCTGATGGTTTATTTCAACCCTGTTCGGTCCTTCATGACAGATTTGACAATGTGGCTGTGAGATCCTCTCCGTTTCGGCTTTTTAGCCTGTTGGATTGGATGAGATACTGTACATTTAGTCAGGTGAGCACTTCGGCGTCTGACGGAGTATGTGGCACAGTCCCACTCTTTGCCCACTGAAAAGCGCGGAAGTCTGTAAGGCGTTGAGGTGTGCGTGTGTGCGAAAGAGGGAGCAGGAAAAATGATTTGGCCCCAGAGGAGACTCGCTGTATTATTTCAAGCCTGCATTAGCCAGATTCTGCTAATGGAGCAGGACTATAACTCAGCAGTTTGAAAGAGCTGTTGCCCTGAAGCACAAGTGTCCCTTTGACCCTAAATCTGAAAACGAATTGCGATGTTGATGTGCAGTGACTGTACATAAATAGTGTTCACATGCAAACAAATCTAGAGGCACAGATTTGCACTCTCTGTCACGTTGGTATGATGTAATGCATTGCATTATGCTCAAACAACCACAAAATTATGAAGCAGTATTGATAGTAAATATTTATTGTGCAGCAAATCAGCCTGGCCTACTAAGAATAATTTCTGAAGGAACACTGAAGACTGGAATAATGATGCTGAAAATTCAGAATAAATTACATTTTAAAATATATTCAAATAGACGCGCGCGCGTGTGTGTATGGGCGCGCACGCATATCTAAAGATTACAAGAGAGATACAATTTGCTTTCGGTCTAAATTAAAGGCATATTTACTCACCCTCGTATCCCTCCAAACTCGTGTGTTATGGTTTTCCATGAAGCCTGAAGGAGGATTTTTTCATTCATGACAGGAAAAAGTGATCTGTAAATTAAAAACAAAACAAAAATAGTAGTCCATATTAATCTGGAGACAAATTCTTCCAAAACCTTGCAATAGCTTTATGTGAGCAACACAGAAAATTGAAATAATTTTTCACTAAAATATTCCCCTCCTCACAAAAAATAATAAAATAATTAGTGCTGTCAAATGATTAATCGCGATTAATCGCATCCACAATAAAAGTTTTTGTTTACATATTATATGTGTGTGTATTGTGTATATTTATTATGTATATATAAATACACACACATACATAAAATTGCATGTATATTTATTCAGATGTTTTTTTTCATATAAAATATATTTAATATATAAAAGTAACATATTTCTTAAATATATACATGCATGTGTGTGTGTGTGTTTATATATACATAATAAATATACACAGTACATATTCATCAATTATGTAAACATAACATAAATTATGAAAACTTATTTTGGATGTGATTAATCGTTTGGCAGCACTAACAAACAAATAAATAAACTGTTGTATCTGTACTGTAACATTATGGGCAGTTGTGGGTTAGTGATATTGTGACTGAGATATTCTAAAACATAATTATGTAAATAATTGACATCACCTTTTCTGTGTTTAAGGAAGAAACACAGAAGAGACTGTTGCTAAGCAAATATCTAGGCTTGATACAGCCACCGGTTTCATCTCCTTTTCAGTTTGAGTTCTTTAATTAACTCCACAACAAATATTGTCTAAGATAAGAAGGGACCAGAACTCTTTTTCTGCTGCTTCTCAAGGCAGAGAGGGAGGAGAGGAAAGGAGGCACAATGTGGCGACAGAGTGCTCTGGTCCACACCCGGGCCAAACAATAGGGGAAGTCCTGCCTCATAATGCATTGTGTTTAATACAGAGCCAGGACGGGGAGAGGGAATTTGTCAATCTGGCTGCGGGCTGTAACACGGTACACAAATCAAACTGCCGGCATCGTGCCAAACCTTTGGAGGGTTCTCATGTGAGAGAAAACAAGCAATTTTTCTTCACCGTGTTGTACAGAGGTCTCAAAAGCACACAATACTGCTTTAATGGGGTTGAATAGCACTCTGTAAACAGGTGATTGCCATATGCACTCATACCCATGGCATGGCAGACGTTTATGATTTAGTACCATTTATAAACTTTGGTTTGGAAATGAATGTGGTGTAAACATGCAGACTATTGTACACATTCAGTACGGAAAAGCCTTGTCTTCTTTAGCCTAATGGGTTTGCATGCTATGAGCACACTGTTTGGATTGCTTACTGCTTAATGTAAAGTTACTTTACTGAAAGTGAACTAAAACTATTTCTGTTTATTTGGGAAAAAGTTAAAACATTATTATTATTATTTAAACAATAAACTAAACTTCTTTGGTTTCAAAAATCCTTACATTTTTTAATGCAAAAATCCAATACGATCAGTAATATTGTGAAATATTATTATAATTTCGAATAACTGCTTTCTATTTTAATATATTTTAAAATGTAATTTATTCGTGTGATTCAAAGCTAAATTTTTCAGCAACATACTCCATTCTTCAGTCACATGATCATTCAGAAATCATTATAATATGCTGATTTGCTGCTCAATGAACATTTATTATTATTATCAATGTTGAAAACACATTATTTTACATTATTTTTTCAAGAAACTTTGATGAATAGAACATTCAAAATAACATTTGTTTGAAATATTTATCTGCCACTTTTGATCAATTTAATGCATTCTTGCAAAAAAAAACAAAAGAGAGAACAAAAGAGCTAATTAAAACAAAGTGCAGTTTTCCTTTGAAAAGCAGATTAGGTCAATTTGATTACAGACGTGCTTTACAAAGAAAGACTTTAAGTCTACTTTATTTTAACCAATATGTTTATAAAGGCATTTGGTAAGTACGGCTTTTTCTCAGGCCAACTAATTAGAGCACAATATACATTTTATAGACCCCAAAAGTTACATTCAGTTTACATTAAGGTTAAAGCACGGTTATTTTCAAAACGTTCAAAATATATAATCAAGTGCCATACTCAAGTTTCATTATGAATCGCTTACAAAATACAAAAAGGTCATTTTCCCAGAGAGATTTGGAAGTTTATAACAAATCATTTCTTAAAAGTCGGTCAACATTTGCAGCGACTCTTTCAGACATCATTTGAAAGACGTTGTTTTATAACGTTTTCAGCAAAGGGGAACACATCTGTTCTTCGCCATGCAATATGAGACCATCTATATTACAGCACAGACAGCAACATAAGCAAACTGGCAGTTGTTATTGCAAATGACTTATGACAGTATAACAGTGATTAATCAAGAGAGAATTCTTTTAATGCGTGGCTTTACATATTCATCACATAAATCGTGAAAAAATAATCCTGTGCGCACATAATGAAGCCAACGAATGAGGTGTTTCATGTTCTAATAAAAAGAAATAACAGCTTGTGGTTAACAAATGTATAAAAAAATACAGCCTGTCCAGACGCACAGACATCCCTACGCCAAAAGTGGTGATCTCACTCACGAGATTTTGACAAAGTGACCAAACGAAGGCACAAATAGAGGAAGACGTTTCAGCTTAGAGGTAGCTACACGTCTCAGTATGAAGGAGAACATGGTCTCCATGGGCTGCGTCAGGCAGGAGCGCGTGGGTGAGACAGTTTCATGCTTCTTGGACTATGTCATGCTTCCCATTTTCAGCCTGCCAGCATCTATGATCCCAGGCATCTGAGGGACCTTCACTCAGTGTGTGGTGGGCGACAACAGTGTAAAGAAGTACGATATGCTACATTGAACTGTTGCAGTGTTTATTCTTATTATAGATTGTTGTAAAGGATTACCATTATCACGCATTAACTTTAGTTAGTTAGCTCTAAAATCAAGTATAGAACAACGCTAAAGCAACAACGGAAATGGAAACATGCACAGGCAGGTTTACTGTTGTTTTTAAAAGCCGAACTTGTGCATCATGCATACAGAAAGACAAAATTGATGCTATTTCTTAAATATGTTGTTGGTGGTGACAAAGTTTATACAAATAATGTCATTCTGTATTTCTTTTGGGTTGTGGTAAATGAAAGGAAAACAACACTCCTGGTGTTTGTCAAATTCAGCTCTGATTAAGCTCTGACATGCTTGACGATAAAAATGTTCCTTGAGGAGAGCCATATGCTTAGACTAGTCCTCTTTCCATTGTCAAAGTTGATTTGACCGTTTTAGATAATAACTTTGAACTAGACATTGGAAATGTCTTTGTGAGTAGTTTTTAGTTCACGGTATTTTGCTTTATTTCTCTTTTTTTTCTCCCGATTTTTGTGCAAATGCCCAAACATATAGCATTCAACATGTGATGCTAGTATGTTGAACACTAGGCCTGATTTTTGTTATTTTTAATCTCAGGCTTTCTAAACAAGTGCCTAATGGACTTTTTAAATAACTGGGTGGCTCTCCATACAATAGCATCTGGGAAAGGGAAGGAAGCATGTCTCAATGAGGGGAAGATGTGTGTGTGTGTGTGTGTGTGTGTGTGTGTGTGTGTGTGTGTGTGTGTGTGTTATTTGTGACATGTATGACATGGATATTGTAGGTGATTTATACAGTGTCATAATTTCTAACACAAATGGTTCAAAGTGTCAGAAATAACATCTGTGAACAAAAAGTGTGGCATTGCAAACTAAACACTTAAGACTTTAAGAAAGAAAAAAGCCAGGTTCTGAAAAAAATCAGTTCATACTCAAAAAAAGAAAAATGCATTATCTCTCACTAATGGGTCCTCTGTAGTGAATGGGTGCCGTCAGAATGAGAGTCCAAACAGTTGATACAAACATCACAATTATCCACAAGTAATTCACATGAATTCTTGTGAAGCAAAGAGCTGCATGTTCGTAATAAACAAATCAATCAAAATGTTTTTTTTATTTTTCTGAATTAGGAGAGAAATATGCACAGGTGGAGCATGGTTTCAGGCAAAAACCGTTCAAAACCGTTTTAAACAAATATGTTAGTGGATTTTGATGTGAGAGGACAACAGGAGATGGACATTTATTAAGTGTTATTATAGATTATAGACATTTTTTGAAAGAAGCAATGATTTAAATGTAAATGTCTTGTTGGATTTGTTTCTTAGAAGCAGCTTTTTTACTTTACAAGATGTTAATTGACATATTGGACTCACGTAGATTACTTTCGGATTATTGTGATGATTGATGAACTCTCATTCTGACTCTAAAAAAAGCATTTTTCCTGATTGGAGTCTAAAAATACTGAATAAGAGTGACAGAAGATAATTAGCTGCTAATATTACAAAAGTGTCCTGCAAACATCAGATAGCACATCCAACAAGGGCAATGCACAACGCAGTTTATCATTTTATTCTGTGGTTATGCACCATAGTTTTTAACATTTGTTGATTTAAAAACTGAAATATAATGCAAAAGTGCATTAACCAACTAGATCAAACTGTGGAAAATGGTGCTACTAATTCAAAGATCATCAGTTTGATTCCCAGGGAATGCATGAATTGGGAAGAAAGAAAAGGATCTTAAGTGCAATGAAAATCACTTTGAATAAAAGCATCTGTCAATTAAATGTAAATTACATTTAAAAGCTTTGTTGTGGATAAAAAATATGATAAATATAAGTTTCCATGCCACTCAAAAAAAAAAACTTCAGAATGGCTTGTTTCAGATCCTGGCTTTCAAGACACATACAATCACAGCACAGCATGCAAGGCCTAATATTGAGGGGAAGATGCTTTGAAAACCAGCTCATGTATAAAGTAACACGATCAAATAAGGTCATGGATGTAATGGAAAATATCTGACACAGAATAAATCTTTTAAAAGCCCATTTATAACAATATTTACAACATCTTTCAATGTCCCTGAAAATGTGTTCTGGTTAATAAACACTGGCCAAATAGCCGGTGATACTAACAGTTCTCAAAGGCATTGAGCTGAGCTCGGTGCATTACTTTGAACTTGTGCTTTGTTGGTTCTGGGATGTAAAACGGTCCAAATGAAAGCACAGAATGAATTAAAACAATTATTTGAAGCAGTTTTGGTAAACAAACAGCTGCTGTAATTTTTTTCTGTAACAATTTATGAAAACTTCATAGTTTGAAACAATGCAGAGCACAATATATTGACAAAAGAATTCATGTCCTTTCACTCCAGTTTACAGAGCTAAAAATGATGTGATGACTTGTAGAATGAAAGAATTTGCATTTGCCAAGAGTCAACTAAAAGCGAATTCATTTCAGCTGTTCTAGGACAAATTGGTTTAACCTTTAAATGCTTTTTATAAGGTCATGATACATACATAATATTCATATATGGATTCAAACATAAACTCAATTAACTTATTCCTGGTGCTTGAATGGTTAGAGGACCTGCTATAACGTTAGTCAGACAGGGCTGCTCTGTTCACATATCTCAGGGGTGTCAAACTCGGTTCCTGGAGGGTCGCAGCCCTGCAGAGTTTAGTTCCAACCCTGCTCCAACACACAAACCATGTAGTTTTCAAATAAGACTGCCGGACGTGATTAGCTGGATCAGGTGTGTTTAATTAGGGTTGCATCTAAACTCTGCAGGGCTGTGACCCTCCAGGAACTAAGTTTGACACCCCTGACATATCTGATTGTGGATAAACACCCCCCTCTAGAGGATATTTCAGATATTAAAGAAAACTATCTGATTCTGAACACAATAGGGTCTGGCTGCAGACACTGGGCGAGTGGAGCTCCACTCAAGAGCGGAAATACATCACATCCACACCTCAAGGTGTGTTAGGTGCAAATTTGAGTATGTGTGTTAATGTTAAATACATGATAGTGTTGTGTGTTTCATGTTTATTGTTAAGTGTTCAAAAATAAACATGAAATATAAACATGAAATTATAATGGGGTTTTACAAAAATATAATAAAATAAGGTCTGTGATAAACATAACTTGACAATACTTTTACTCTACAATGCAAACTACACACACTCATGCTGAAAATGCAAATTTCCAAGCAGTTAATGTAACCCTGTATAATTTAGAAAAATGAATTTTAAAAAGGAAATAATTAAAGAGTCTGTTAAAACCTTAAACTAACCTGAAATGAGTAAAATAATCCAATAATTTTTATAAAAACAGTGAAAAGCATTTCCGTGTGATTTACATTTTAATGATTGTCCAATTACACGAAGGCTAAATTGAAGTCCCGCCCCCATGCTAGTTGCTGGATGGGAGTAGCCATTTTCTTTTCTCTTCGAGGCTGGTGAGAAACGAGCAGCAGCATAACTTTGAAAATATTAAAATAACGTCAGAGTGGATTAAAACAGAGGTCTTCATATGTTTTACTTTCTTTGGATTTGGTCAGGTCTTTTGTCCTACGTTGGAACAACATTTATTTCAGTGTGATGTAAGATGGCGAGCCTTTCTAGCGAGATGAATACTGATTGTTGTGAGAGTTAAGTTCCAACCATCACCCGAGGAAATGGGTAGGAAAGTTCTGATTGCCTACTAGGTTTCATAAACCGAACTGAGCTGTGTTTTGAGAGACTTTTTAAGAGTATTTTCATTTCTGCTCTGACGAGACTTTTTTTGTCATTTGGAACGATTGAATCGAATCATTCCTCCACGATTCTATTTTTTTGGGAACTTTCTGAATTAAGTATTTTTGAACTGAACCTTCCAAACAAATCTTTTTAACTGCGTTTTGAACTGTTTTCATCTTAACTGTTATTTGGCCTTATGTTTAGCACCAAGGAGTTATTTTTGGCTTTAATTGTGAACCGTCAAAATTGTTAATTGTGAACCTTGTAAATGTTTATGGTGCTCTCAAAAGTGTTGTATTCTAGGAAATTTGCATAGCCTAGAGTGTGCACCCTACTGAAAAAATAGATTGCCGGAGAGTCAGGTGAAATTTTTCAATTTATTTAATTGGAGTAAAAAAATTCATGCAATTGAGATCTTATATTGTGATCTTATATTGAACAAGGAGAATTGTGACAATTGTTTGGTTATTTTATTTTCCTTTAAAAAAAAACACAGTAACCAGTACAAAAGTTATTTTCAATATAAAGATTTATTTCGACTCAATTGTTGCTGTTTTAATTACATCTCCATAGTCGAACCTACTGGCTTAAGGTTAATATTAGCAGCAAGTGCATATTATTTGACACATGTGCTACATAAAATGTGGCGAGCCAGCCAGGAGATGTAATTAATTGCTTTATTTACTTTATATATATATATAAAAAATAGTAATTGAATAGAAGAGACATTCAGATCAGTTGCATGACAAGAAAATTTACATTAGGAACATGGAAGTAGTACAAAAGGAAAGTGTCAAAATTGCAACCGCCCTTTTAGTTAATGGACCAGTAAGCACTCTTGAAGACGAGGGGATCCTTAATCTTCTAAAACGTCAGGGTTCCAATCGCAAGAGACATTTCCGCTAACAATCCAGAGTCCAAGTATCATGACCACGCCATTGTAGAGTACAACTCTGGATTTGCTATTGAATCAATAAGTCCCTTTCTACCTCTTGGATACACAAGCAAAGAAAACCCAAGTTTGACATACCAGAAGAGCCCTGAGCAGTGTCTATTCTTGGGAAGAAAGTTCTGATGCTACCACCTCTTATTTATCCACCCTGAAAAACATTGCTAAGCTAACTGGAAAATCGTTTAACGCTTTACTACAAGAAGAACTCTCTCAGATCTCAAGTTCCTTAATTCCAGATGAGGTGGATGAAGATGAGGCTGCACTTGTTAAGCTCAGTTCCAATAAGGAGCAGAATGCTTCTAAGAAGAATGCCCAGATCCCAAGTTCAGTTCCCAGTGAGCCAGCACTTGACCATGAGGACTTACCAAGTTCTGACAGACGGTTGTCAGGTACCATGAGTCATGTTCAACTCAATCCAGCTGAGGTGCTGAAAGTCATCATTGAGCATATAGTCAAAAGTGAAGTTGCTTCAGCAACTCCATCCACCACTGTGGTTAAGCTCTGCCCTTTCTCAGGGAGAATTCCCCAGCCCAGTAATGAATCTGATTATGACACTTGGCGTTGTAATGTTGAATTACTTCTTGATGACCCTTCTGTGTCCAAATGGTCATTCAATTGGAGAAGTGCACATTTTCCCTGTAGTTTCAAGCTAGTCTCAGCCCACAGACCGTTGGCTAAACGTCTGATGCATATGGTACACAAAAGTGGAAACACTTCAGGAGTTTTGAAGTCGTCATCAGATTGGTTGAATTATACAGGATTTCCGGGAGACGTGTGTCTCGTCCTTTAACATTCCACCTGGAAACAAAGATGCCGTGATGCTAAACCCCCTCACGAAAGAAGAAAGTCGTCGTGTGTTTACAACTGTGATGACGAGCCCTTATAAGGATCAACTAAACGCTGGATTTTCAAAAGTAAGAAATATTTAAAGTTCACGGCATAGAATCTTTAAAATACGTCCAAGAAGACACACCGGTCTGTTATTGTGGTGACATTTCCACACCCCGAAACGTGACGCTGAACGAAATGAACTGTGATTGGTTGTTTGACATGTCGGTCAAATGGCCTCATGGGCGGACCTTGGCCAATGAAAGCTTCCATGGATTCCAGACCTTCAGTCGTCTGTCTGAAGGTCTGGCCACGCAAGACAATTTCAAGCCCATCCAATGCAATTTCCTATGCTATCTCATGGTAATTCGTACATATTTTACGAGGTGGCTAACTCGTACGAATTTAGTACGATTTGTCTAAACCTCAGTGACGGGTAGGTTTAGAGGCGGGGTTAGGAGTAGGTCATTCGTACAAATTCATATGAATTGGCAACTCATAAAATTTGTACGATTTAGCACAAATCGTATGAATTTGTATAGAAGTGAGACACTTCGAGGATGTTTTTCAACAGAATTTTTTGACTAATTATAAACATTCTCATATGATACATTTTAATTTGACTAATCTTCTGAGGAAGAAGACAAACAGGATGAAGAGATTGAAGAGGACTTTAACTGCACAAGTGTAGGCATAAACACAGACACTCATGCCACCTTGTTTGAGATAAGGTTGCACCACGAGTCCCACTACAATGCCAACTAACTGGAGGTTTAGTCTCTATTTTTTGCTTAAGTTCATCAGAGCGGCGCAAAACAAGCGATAAACAATGTCATGTGCTTAACTGTCTTTAGATGTAGTGGCGTTTACAGTTTAAAAACACATGACAGCTATCCAGCTTATTCTTCAACATGAAAGCAAGCCTATGGGCGAGACTTTCGGTTCATTAGCCACAGTAGGGAAATAACGAGAATAATAACAATGTGCAGTAAACAGTAAAACGGTTTGCACTACAAACTAGTGTGTTCATAATTAAGATAGATTAAAATAATATTCTAAGACGCACCAACTTGCGATATTAAGCATCAAAACAAGCTTTTTTGTATAGCTAAAAATAGCTGGACACAGAAGAGAACAGAAGCCAGACCCTGTGTAACCATTTTCAAATGAAGAAAACTTTAGCTACTCTAATGGGCTATTTTAGATTCTCAGTGTTCATAATATTAATGAAAACATTAGGGGTTTAACAGTATACACAAAAATTACGGTTCAGTATGTACCTCGGTTTTGACGTCACGGTTTGATACGTTTTTGGTACAGAAGACAGGGAAGGCTGTAAAATTGCTTTTTTATTAGACAGTGGTTTACTAAACAAAATTATAATTTTCATAAGGATACATTTTTCAGCTAATGTTATAAACTAAGGCGCCCTATTACTTGCCCATTTCACCCAAACTATTATTCGATAGCTACTTATTTACACACACAAAGTTCCAAACGGGATATATCGCCCTCCGAAGGGCACTTTGGAATGAAAACAATAACGACCGCCATACTGAAGGGTCATTCCAAACTGAAGTGCTCAAAACTGGCCACTTCAAAGGGCCCTTCGGAATGAAGGATTTTGAAACGTACAACTGATGGACACTTCGGGCCCACATGATCCTTTGCACAGGAAAGTTGTTTGACGTCACACCCTGCGTTCCATTCGGAAGGGCTCATCCCTATGTCCCAATCCCTTCAAAGGGTTTACCCTTCAGAGTGAGAGCTTCAAATGGATTAGTGCATATAGATGAACCACATAATAACTGATCATGCTAAATTAAAGTAAAACAAGACAGATATATTTGACACAATCTTAAACATTCCTAAAAGTTCAACTGTCAAAACCCCATACAACTATACTGGCAATGTGGGGGACATGGATAAATGATAATACAACTAAATAATTGGATGTGCAATTAGGTTTTCAAAAATCTTTGTGCAAAAAAAGTGGCTTAAATGCAGAATAATAAGGCTAATTAATTAAAGCACAAACTACATTTGAAAAGTTTGTATCATGTAACAGTTTTTGAAAAGAAAATGTTAAATACACTAGAGCTTGTTTGAAATGTGTGTTAAGTAGTTGATACTGTTTTTGTTTTATTTATCATATGTTCTCGTGTTTATTTTTGTAATGTGTTTAAACTGTAAAGTCATAATCGTGTTATAATGTAGTAGTTTTGGAATGGTTTGTGTTTCATATTTTTCATAGTGTGATTTTTGGTGAATTGTATTAGTTAATTATAATTATATACGGAACCCACACAAATATAAAAACGCACATCCTTGTTTTTCAAGGTAATAGAAAGTGAGGTATTAATGATATTTTGAAGACTGGAGAGGAAATGTCGTCATCTTATGTTAATGTCTGATTTGAACTGTTCCTTTTCTTTGTTAATCTGATTTGATTGTACAGATACTATTTAAACTGAACTGAGCTGGACGATGCCATCACTGAATTCAATAATGAAATGCATTCAACTGAAAATTGAGTGTTTAATCTTATCATTTTACATTATTGACACACTATTTTCCTATTCTGGTATTGTGCAGTTGCTTTGACACAATTTGTATTGTTAAAAGTGCTATATAAATAAAGGTGACTTGACTTGACTTAATTTTATGTTGCTCTGGACCAAGGTCTGGACCCATATCAGGGGTATATTGTTTAATTGAGATGAATTAAATAAGCTGAATGAAAAGATTTCCAGTGATGTGTGGTTTGTTAGCATAGGACAATATTTGGCTGAGATATAACAATTTGAAAATCTGGAATCTGAGGGTGCAAAATAAATCAAAATTGAGAAAATTGCCTTTAAAATTGTCCAAATTATGTTCTTATCACTGCATATTAATAATCAAAATTAAGTTTTGATATATTTAAAGTAGGAAATGTACAAAATATCTTCATGGAACATGATTTTTGGCATAAAAGAAAAATCGATCATTTTGACCCATACAATTGTTGGCTATAGCTACAAATATACCCGTGCTACTTATGACTGGTTTTGTGGTCCAGGTTCACATATTGCAAGATAGAGAAGAGAGCCTTGGATCTTCTTTATCTTTCTTTCGGTGAGAAAATCCTGCTCTGTATTTTCATGTCAAATTGTAATTAATTTTTTGTTTTTACATTATGAACTGGCATGCACACGGACACACTTAAAGGGTTTACATAAAAATGAAACTTTTGTAATCATTTATTCATTCTCATGTTGTATCACACCTGTGTGAGTTTTTTTTCCTGCTGAACACAAACAAGATATTTGACTTAGTATGAATAAAAATACATCCTTCAATGTCTTCTTTTGAGTTCAACAGAAAACAGAAACTCATACAGGTTTGAGACAACTTGAAGGTGAGTAAATGATGACAAAAGTCTCATTTTGGGTGAACTTTCCCTTTGAGCAATATCACACAAACAAGAGTAACGTTAGCCTATTGTGAAGGTGTCTATACATAGCTGAGGTAAGGCTGCGTTGTTGTGCGGTGTGCCTGCTCAATTCTGTGTATAGATGCAATGCAGCATAAAAGGCAGACTAAAATGTTTCAAGCTCTGACCCGTTTTCAAATCTGAGTAGATGCACTTGTAATTGCTCTGTAAATGCATTTATGCCCTTCAGAGCAGCATTAAACAGTATGTAAGGACACATAAATGTCACTTTCAGAAGTGCTTCTGTGCCATCTTTGTAGTGTGAATTTGTCATTGGACATTAGATCAATCTAGATCAGGTATGAGACCACAGGTATCCACAGCCTGCTGATACGGAGTTTAACAGCATGTAGTATGTGTGTAGCCTATTTGTGTGTGTGTGTGTATGTATGTATATTTATATGTATATATTTACATATACTTATACATATACTATAATATAGTATATTTACATATACTGTAGCCTGGTCCCTGGGGAGTGTGACGCACGATGAAACCGTAGCCTACTAAAGGGGTGAAACGAAACTATCGTGATGTTCAGGAAATGAAACTTACCAACGTACATAACCGCTCGAGTTTTCACTTTACCGGTTAATTGAGAATCACATATTTTAGTGCACCGCGTCTGACGCTTCTTGGACGTGTTGTACAAAGAAGGATTCCTCTGTTATTTTGACATTTCGACTTTGTTTAAGGATGGAGAAGATAAGTTACACGTTCAGTCAGCAATATGAGGAAAAAATCCGTCCTTGCATCGACACTATCGACAATTTACGGTCTCTGGGAGTCGAAAAGGACCTGGCGCTGCCTGCCATCGCTGTCATTGGAGACCAAAGCTCAGGAAAGAGTTCCGTTCTGGAGGCGCTGTCTGGAGTAGCGTTACCCAGGGGTAGTGGTAAGGACAATACATCATACAATAAAGATATTATATGTATAAAACATAACTAAAAATAATATTATGAAGTATAAATATATAGCTAAACAATATACTTTAACAGACTACCCTGTAAATATTATGGTTTAATGGCAGAGTGATGGTCAGTGTTGTGCAAGTTAACGTTACTTCCAAACTGTAATACATTATAGATTACTTGTTGTTGTTATTTAAAAATAATTCCTGACCTTACAATATTACTGTCTTAGAATTGTAATGCATTACATGACTCCTTATTACTTTTGAGCTACTTTCACCAAAACAGAAGTAGAAGAGCATTTTACATCCAGTGGAGGATGATATGGTGTAGCATAATGACTGTGGGCTATCCGGGCATCTCGCGAGTCGCGAATGTAATGTACAGTCTTCTGCCATCTTCTCCCATTAGCCGCTTTTCCACTGGCCAGGCGAGGCGAGGCTGAACTCATGCCGCGTTTACACTGTCCGGCACTCCTGTAAAACCCGCCCTAAGCACGCCTTCACTGGACTACATCACACAATTCAATAGATGCTTTTCCACTATCGCGTCGAACGGTTCTCTTCGCATAATCGTTCCATTCCGCGCCGATCCGAGCCTTATTACAGTTATGGTTTCGTTTTCCACTGCGGGGCTGATAACGGATCTATTTGGAATGCAATTCAAATGCGTCAGTCGTTGCCGTGGTAACACAAGTGTTTACATATGATATGAGGTGTAAAGCCACCGCGTTATGGAGGATAATCAGACATGAATATAGATTATATCACTAATTTGTGTAGCATTGTTTAAAATAGCGTGTTTAGCAAGCTACGGAGAAACTAGCAGCCAGGCACAAGCAGGCCCGTCGCCAGGGGGGGGGGAGGCATTACGGGGCTGTGCCCCCCTGCTTACATGATCACGATTGAGCTTAATATTGAGAACAAAAAAAAAACCGTTTATTTCGCTGATTTAGTCTCTGAATATTGCGGGGGAGTATTCAGTAGCATTTAGCTCAAAGAACCACTAATCTCTACAACGGTAACTTATTAGGAAGCTAATAACACTGGCGTAGCGGACGGGCACGCGCAAATATCAGCACATAGGGATTCACACAATCACCTCACGCACCTGCAGCGCTTCTGTGCAGGGAGAAAAAACATTATAAAACAACATAGGCCTATATAAAAGGAATACAATAAATAGTCCTGAACGAGGACTCACTCTCACATGCTCAGCACACCAAGAAAAACCAAAGCACCCATAGCAGCTCATCGAAAATGAAATAAAATAAAAAACAATTTGACTCATTACACATGCATAACTACTGCAATGCAATACAACGCAGTCGCAGGTAATGTCAGTATTTTATATTTAAAAAAGCCAAGTAGGCCTCCCCCCGACTAAAGATTTTTCTAGTTAACTAGTAGCACGTTTATAATAAATTGATTAGTAGCCTATAATAACTAGGGGTGTAAATCGGATGGTTCGTCACGATTCGATATCGATTCTCATACCCAGCGATTCGATATTTGCCGATTCATAAAAAAAATATACGATACGATTCGATTCGATACAGGAGTATATCGATCGATATATCGATATTATAAACCCATTTTAAACAACCATCTACATTTTTATTAACTCACAAATGCAACCAAAAATATATAACATAAACATAAATCTAAAAATGCTACTATGAACTCAGTGCTAAACATCTTTTCTACAGATAACCAAATTATAAGCAATAGCAGAAAATAAATACAAAAGAACAAAAACACAAGTTTAATAAACAGTGCTTTTCAGGTTTTTCAGCTCAGTCTAAAATACATTTTCAGGTACGCTACAGAAATGTAATAATCAAATGTAAAATAACTGCATAGTCTTCACTGCATAAATTAAATAGCCTGTAAATTAATCTAATGCTGTAAAAGAAAAATACAAGTGCTTACTGCTCCTGACTAAATAACCTTTGTAACATCAAAAAGTATTCATTTATATACTGTCAGTAAATTGCTCAGAGCAAATAAAGAGAAGCAATAGGAACCTGGTATTTCTTTGTTATTTCTTTCCATGTGTCTTATAGAAATGAACAAGTTCTTTGAAAAACATCTATTACAGTTGGTCTAGTCTTCATGCTCTGTTAACTATGGTTTCACTAATAATAAACATATATTGCATAAAGCATCCACATTTGTCCATGCCCATGTTGATTAGTAGAGTATTAAAAACTTGAAAAGTATTAATTTAAGGTACATTTAGAACAGATAAAAATGTGTGATTAAGTTGCGATTATTCGCAAGTTAACTCATAACAATCATGCGATTAAATATTTTAATTGATTGACAGCCCTAAGTCAAATGACTAAAATTAAATGTAGGCTTATGCTGGTAACTCATCAGTGTACTTTCCTCATCAATATAGGCTATATTCACACTTTTCTCATTCTCCCTAATTCAAGTTTTTTATATGAATGAACCTCTGAAGGGAACCGACTGTATTCAGAAGAGTTGCGATGGCATTTTAATTTTACCTGATAAAGTATAATGTATGAGTTGAGCGCTGCTTTGTTTACAGCCGTTACCGGGGAAACGGCTATATTTCTGACTTTCCAAAAGCACCTCCTACTGGCAGAGAATGAATGTGCATTTACAATAATCCAGTCTGCAGTTTTGTTCAGACCAATGCGAAAAATCCACCCAATAAATATTTAATTCAATTGTGAGGTTAATCATTTGTGACCCTCTCTGTGAAAACCCAGCTAGGCATTTTTTTGTGATTTGCTGTTTTCTACAAAAAAAATCATCCTTCATATGGTAAAGAACATTCTGTGAAAGTTTAATCTTTATATGTTTAATATTGACCGAGTAAGGTCATGTCAAAGATTTAAATTATAGTGAAATTAATGGTAGAAATCAAACTTTGATGCTTGTTATCTCAGAATTAGATTTTGAGACTTTAGCCTGGATTTCAAGAGAGGCACATTTTTTTATTTCTCTTTTTGCTAACTTCTATCTCAACAGTAAATCAATTGCTATTTCGTGGTCTACAACACGAAAGAATAAAAGTGTCTGCTAAATGAAAAATGTATAAACATTGGAATTTATGGGCACCATTGTGCAGCAGCAAGCATCACGAGAAAAAGGAACCTCAAGGTTGATCTAGATAAATGTGTGCAAATATATAGGGCCCCATTCCTATATTTGCCTGGGGCCCCCAATTCACTAAATTCACCTGCCTTCGGTCGCGCATACCCACCATGTTTGTAGTTCTAATCGAAACCGTTAAATCAGCCGTGTGCATCGATCTGCACTTCAAATTCTAACCGGAAGTAGTAGACAATCCGGGAATCTTTGACATACTTTTTTAGACATACTAATTCTATTTTCGAATATTATTTAGAATGAGAATTAGCTTTTATTGGCCAGGTATGTTTACACATACAAGGAATTGGTTATAGTGACAGAAGAACTACAGTGCAACAGCATGACAGCAACAGGACAAAACACAGATAATAAAAGAATAAACAGGAAAAACTAACAAAGACAAAACAAACACGGAAGAGCCAAGCACTGTAGCTGCCATCTGCGGCGCCATCTTAGACCGTTACCCCTTTCTTTTAGGATGGATAGCATGCAAATTGGGACGCAGTAATGTTTTACTAAAACCAACAACAACAAAAAAAAACAAAAAGAAAGAAAAGAAGAGTTATTGTAGCCACAACGTAAACAATTTATGTTCCTTATAAATTATGTACATTACAATTTATATTATTACAAATGTCTGCAAGAGCGCCAAAGGCCTGGTAATTGCTGTTGTTACACACTTAAAGGACGACCAAATCCTTGTTTAATATTGACCAATCATTTAATTCAAATATCCACTTAATCTTTCATTTTTGGGCACATTTTACAAGAAATTCTCCAGCTTCAATAATTTCTTCAACAAAACATGTGGACATCACAACCCTTACAAAAAATAACCAGTTTTATCATAAAGCTGCTTAATATTCTTTTGTGTGATTTCTGTATGATTGAGACCATAATCTCAGTATTACACCGAGTGCTCTTAATTTACTTATTTTTAACTAACAATATATTATTTAAAAGTGCACTCTGTAGACTAATTTTCTAAAATGAAGTTTATCAAAACTTTCACTTATCTATGGCACAAGAGTATTCCATTGTAAATTTTGAATCTTAAAGTAGATGACATAATATATCAGTGTTGATTTTTTATTGTTCATTATTATTTTATTATTTTATATATATAATATTTAATATTTTAAAATGTTAATTTAATGTGTAATTCTTTTTTTGCTGTAGAGCTATTATTGTAATTTAGAAATAATACAATTTAATTACATTTTATATATATTATTATTTTTTTACTTCCATAATATTTGGGGAGGGGGCACAACAATACAATTATGCTTAGGGCACCCATTTGGCCAGCAGTGACCCACGCAGTTTACATGGTACTGTACGGCACTTTGAAGAACAGCATGGTGAAACAATGTCTTTCATGCTTTCTAAAGGAATTGTTACAAGATGCCCTCTTGAGCTCAAGATGATAAGAACTAAAGATGAAGACAAATGGCATGGGATAATCAGATACCTGGACAAAGAGGAAGAAATAGATGACCCAGCAGAAGTGGAGAAGAAAATTCGTGAAGGTTAGAGAATGCTTAAAATGCATCTAGAGATCTTCCAAAAGAGGATATATACACAACTTAAGTTTTGTATCTAATTTGTAGCCCAGGATGAGATGGCTGGACCAGGTGTTGGTATTAGTGATGAACTCATCAGTCTGCAGATCACCTCTGCCAATGTTCCTGACCTCACTCTCATTGACCTCCCTGGTATCGCACGAGTGGCAGTCAAGGGTCAACCGGAGAATATTGGAGATCAGGTGAACTTTTCGTATATGACATTTTGTTTGAAAAAAATTGTCATAGTGTGACATAAGAAATGAAACTTACACCAATCAAATGCATTTCTTCTAGATTAAGAGACTGATCAGGAAGTTCGTTGCAAAGCAAGAAACAATTAACCTGGTTGTGGTGCCATGCAATGTTGACATCGCAACCACAGAAGCGTTACAGATGGCTCAGGCGGAGGACCCAGAGGGCGGAAGAACATTAGGTGAGCGTTACTGATTGATTTCAATGATATCTTATTTTGAAATGCGGAAGTATTTAGTTTGAATGTACAAGACATTTGATTAATAAGCTGCTATAGGTAAATGGCCATAATAGTTATAATAGTAAGAACTTCAGTAAATGGTCAAACTAAATCAGTGTCTATGATTATGATAATTAATGAAAATAATATGATAACAAATAACAGTTTTTAATATTCAGCAGCATAATGGACCAATGGCTGCTCTGTTCTTACATTATAAATAAGGTGGTTGCCATGTATTTTCTGATTATATTTTGATCATTTGTCTATCACAGGCATCTTAACAAAGCCGGATCTGGTGGATAAAGGCACTGAAGGGACAGTCATTGACATTGTGCACAATGAGATCATTCACCTTACTAAAGGCTACATGATTGTGAGGTGCAGGGGACAAAAAGAGATTATGGATCATGTCACTCTCAATGAGGCCACGTCAACAGAAAATGCCTTCTTCAAAGACCATCCTCATTTCAGGTGAGAATACAGTCACGTGTATTGAGATTCAAGCTAAAATACTGGTCTAGTATCAAACCTTTGGTGTGAAACATGATTCTACAGGCATGTCAATCAAGATGCTCTCATTCCCATGAAAATCCCACATTTTCCCATTGGTGTACATGGCACATTAGATTTTTACATTCAGAAATAATGTAAAATACCAGTAAATAACATTTATTACAAATGCAAAGCCTAAACACATTCATTTAAAGCAAAACTGAAACTACCAGTGCTTTAAAATGTGTGATTTTTTTTATTTTTGTGTAGTAAAGTGCCAGATGTTTCAATTGATAAAAGACATGATAAACTGTTACGTGAACTGCATGCTTGGCTAACATTCTTTCGGAGGGTGTGACATTCGCATGCATGTTAGTAAACCACTTGCACTATGCCCAATGAAGTGCACATGCAAATTTATACCTATTACTAGTGATTTTAGAAAATCAGGCCTGTTGTTTACAGTTACAGGTGGCTTATGATTTTTTTTCCCCCCAGCAAACTCTATGAAGAAGGCTTCGCTACTATTCCCAAGTTGGCTGAGAAATTAACAATTGAGCTGGTTCATCACATTCAGGTGAAATATAATTTTGTTCAATAAATGAAACATACAGACATTTTTGACTCATTATAAACATAGCTCATTTTCATATGACTACTTGTCTGTGTAGAAATCTCTGCCTCGTTTAGAAGAACAAATCGAGGCAAAGCTCGCTGAGACACAGAAGGAACTGGAGGCATACGGCAACGGACCCCCAACTGATCCTGGAGAAAGACTGAGCTTTCTCATTGATGTGAGCACAACCATGAAATCTACACAGCTACTGTATCAAAGTATATTTAACCATATTGACTTTACTGAGCTTATGAAATCTTTCACATCTCATCACTGAATTTAGAAAGTTACAGCTTTCACACGGGACGCCCTCAACCTGACCATTGGGGAAGAGGTTAAATGTGCACCAGATATTCTGATTTTCCCAGAACTTCGTCAAGAATTTGCAAATTGGAATAGCGTCTTGGATTATTCAGGAGTTTCTTGTGAGTGAAGCTTATTTTTGGCACCTCCTGTGTGTACTGTTGCTATCCTTTAATGTATGAAATCTGACCGAGTTTAATCACTGGTCTTCTGACAGACTCTTTTTAAAAAATCTTCGGTGTTAATAAACAAAAGAGCATGACAATATTCATAAAATCCTTTGCAGTCAACAGGAAGATTGAGAAGGAAGTTGACAACTATGAAATCAAGTATCGAGGAAGAGAGCTTCCAGGATTCATCAATTACAAGACCTTCGAGGGACTTGTTAAGGATCAGATTAAACGGTTGGAAGAACCCGCCTTAAAGTCGCTGAAGACCGTCTCTGGTTTGTTAATCATTTATTAATATGTTGACTACTTTAGTTTGGACCTCACTTTGTGCACGAGTGCTTTGCCATTCTGAAGAATGATAAGGCCTTTCTCTAGAACTGTTTCCTCAAAGGGGTAGTTACAGAATTGTCAAGTAAACCGCGGGACTACAAATCATTTTAGCTACCACTGAACTTGCAGTTTACTCAGTACAACTATGTACAGAACTTTGCTTCGTTGATAAATATAACAGATTTGGAGAAATGAGGCGTAGCAGTGTTGGGCAAGTTACTCTGGAAATGTAATTAAATTACTGATTACTCTTTTTTGAAAGTAATCACTTTACTGTTCTGATTACTTTATTTCCAAAGTAATTAGTTACATTACTAGTTATGTTACTGTTTTTCTGTGGTTACGTCCATGAAATCCCATTATAAAAGGGCATAGCAAAGTCAGTGCAGGGCCCAGTATTCCCAGCGATGTCCCTGGTTGTGGGCTAATGAGAGTTTCAACACTGCACTCCTGACAGGCCATTGCGTTCCATAGAAACTCTGCCTACACTTGCGCCTATTCATTTTTCATTTTATTTTATACTAGTTCTTGTTGCTTTTGTGCAATAGATGAATAACAATTTATTTGTATGAGATATTTTAGGTTTAGACATTTAGGGACTAATTTGCAGTCTAAATTTAATGTTTAAATATAATGTATCCTGAGAGTGTATATTTGGTCCAGAAATAGTATGAATTAAGTCTAAATGAACCTCAAATGATATTAAAAAATATGTCCACTAACCACATTTGAACTAGTTTTTAACCTTGTATGGAGGTTTCGTGAACATCTATATCAGACTTGCAGAACACGTCATAAAAACTTTCATTCTGGCTCCTCAGTGGACGTTTTTTCAACGTCTGCAAAGACTTCAAGAAGACGTCTTTTGGACGTAACTTTGCCCAGTGGGAGGGCTTTTATTGGTCCGTTTACAATCGGATGACTTTATTGGCTACCGAAATGCCGTCAAAGGTTTGAATATCAATTCAGATTGTGGGCGTAACTCAGTAACGGACAATGATTTAAATGTAACAAAGTAGATTATTTTGCTTAGTCTGTACTAAGTACAAGTAAAAGTACAGCTCATATACTCAATATATTATATATATAAAAGTACAAATATACTCAAAAAGTACCCCCCAAAAAAAAAAACAGTAACGTGAGTAGTTGCAATTCGTTACCTGCACCACTGTTTATTTCACTCCTCCCCTCACTGCAGCCACCTACTCTTGCCCACATTTCAGGCGAGGCGCATCTCAAACAAGCCTATTTATTCTCCCGCATCCCGCACACACACTCTGTTACGTCAGGTCTCGCGGGAATGCAGGTCTCTAATCCAGGGCACTGGGTTTGACAGTGGGCATGCTACACCGTTTTACAATCTAGATTATAACACTGCATTCTGTCAGCAATGTAACACGGCAGTAAGAGACCGCACCTATAGAAGAAAACTGCAATTACTATTTTGAACATTATAATGCGTTAAATACTCCATTACTAAAAACAAACCCAACTACAAATTAATCCAATTGTAATGCGTTTCTAAGTAATGCATTACTGCCCAACACTGAGGCTTAGTATAGAGCAACTTTCTGAAACCTGGCAAACTGGATAAACTGGACAATCAAGAAAGTAAGCAAAATTAGCTGTGGTAACAGTGTTGTTTTGTGCACATAGATGTGGTTAGAAGGAAGTTCATCCAGCTGGCACAGAGCAGCTTCGTTGGATTCCCTAATCTTCTGAAAATAGCAAAGGTATGTTTTGTGTTTAAGTCAATGTTTCTGGCAATACACAGATTCAGTGATTATTAGTAGCCTACTTTTTGTTGTTGTTGAAAATGTCAATTTTTTGACAAATTGATTGAGTGTTAATAGTATTATTAAATCACACATTTACAAGTCATTAATTCTCTGACACAAATGTTCAGTGATGCCTTTAAATCACGATGCAAATTTAAAGGAATGTTCTGTTATACAGAGTTCAAAAATTTTCAGTTAAACTTTTTTTTTTTTTTACTATAAAAGACTAAAATTGACGCCATCAAGCAAGATAAAGAATCCTTGGCAGAATCCATGCTGAGGACCCAATTCAAGATGGAGCTCATTGTTTACAGTCAAGATGGCACATACAGCCAGAGTCTGCAATGTGCAAAGAATAAGCTGGAGGAGGAGGAGGACGAAGACAAGAGGTCCCAAAGACTTCAATCTGTGGGTGTGAACTTTGGTGGTCATGCCACCTTGCATGAGATGAGGTTGCACCTTGAGTCCTACTACATGGTAAATGTGCTAACTAAAGCGTTCAGTGGTGTCAGAGGTTGCTCAAATTTAAATGTATATTTGAGACATTGTCTTATCTACCCCAACAGATTGCAAGCAAGCGTCTAGCTGACCAGATCCCAATGGTGATCCGCTATCTGCTGCTCCAGGAAGCAGCTTTGGAGCTCCAAAGGAACATGTTACAGTTGCTGCAAAACAAAGATGATGTAGACAACCTGCTGAAAGAAGACTTTGACATTGGCCTAAAGCGGGAGAGCTTACTGAGTCGCCAGAAACGTCTCATGAAAGCACGCAGCCTCTTGGTTACCTATTAAAAATCAGTTCATACAGTTTAATACAAAAAAAGAAAATCATTAGAAAAATAACTAAATCATATGCCAAAGAGGTGATAGCTGGAAATATTTAGTATGGAGCACAAATAGGCAGTTTTTTTTCCTGTTATGAAAAGCATGTGATGCATTTATCAATTGAATGTCTTAATAAAGAATATTATAACGTTATCCAGCTTTTTGTAAAGGCCTCTGACTTGGTTTTTAATGCAATATGAATGCACTCACTATTTTCTAATGTCAAAAAGGCCAATGTGCTGAAAAAGCTCCTTGTACTAGTTTCGGGTCTAAAGTAATATTGTTTTTACTGTTTATTTTTCAACAAATGCTGAAAAAGAAACTAAAATCCATTATAATAACGTCTCTTATAAGCAAGGAATAATTGACGACAGGCTGTTAAAGTATTAGAATATAAAGGCCGGAGCCGTGGGCAGAGCCAGGACTGTTTGCATTATGTGTACATCCAGTGTACAGATTCTGTTAAACTAACTGTTTAAAGCAACAGCAATAAAACAAAAATCAAATAAATGTTGAATAACTTTAATAGCTAGTCAAACCTAAGCAGCGAAACACTACAGTATATAGGACAAACTGTTGTGTTTAGTAGTTTTTTTAATTTTGCATAAAAAATCATCATGTAGCCTATTGTACAATACGGACTAATATACAGGTGCTGGTCATATAATTAGAATATCATCAAAAAGTTGATTTATTTCACTAATTCCATTCAAAAAGTGAAACTTGTATAATGTATACATTCATTCCACACAGACTGATATATTTCAAGTGTTTATTTCTTTTAATTTTGATGATTATAAGTGACAACTAATGAAAACCCCAAATTCAGTATCTCAGATTGAAGTAACGTACATAGTAACGTTTTGCATGCTTACGCATTATAATTTCTAGTTTCAGATAACCTATTTCCTTTGTGCATCACTGCCATCTTACTATGAATAAAATGATAGCAAGGATGCACATGAATTAACAGATCCACCTGCTCAAAATTGTGCTTTTCTTTACTGTAGTGCCTCTAATATCAAGGGCCTAGTTTCCAATTTAACACATCCTCTGTCGTAGTGGAGAAACTTTGACACGAAATGGGCCGATGGCATTCAATTTGTCAAGTTCAAGGGTCTATAAAAAAGCCTGGTAGCCTACTGTAAAAAAGTGTTTAAGATTTGGCTTTCATTGGGCAATATGCCATATTTCAAGGCCTTAGGTCTCTTTATGCAGTCGCGAAATGGGCTGATGGCACAACAGAGAGCTCTGTGTGCATTGTACTACATGCTAAGTGTTTTTTTTTTTGTTGCAAAGATCCTTGAGGCAATGTAATATGGAGCTAAACCCAAAATGCTTATAACCTGCATTTTGGATAACGCAAAAGAGCACAATTAATTCATTAATTTGACGATCACCAAAGATTCACTAAACAGCTGCCATGAAACCTCACTTCTTGAACGATACATTTCTTTTCATTCAATTCTTAACTTTATATTATTAGAAAACTAAATAGGGAAAAAATTCTGGAAACACAAATATTTTTCCATACTCTGCTTTCTTTTTTCCATACCTGGAACATTCTTAAATACAATTCCAAGTTTCCAAACCCCGTAGGAACCCTGCTAATATTATAAACTAAGGAGCCCTAGTACATTACACCCAGCCTGGTAAATTAATTAGCTGCTTATTTTTACACTCATAAAAGAGCATCAAAAGGGCATTTATTGTTTGATTTTCCAGATAAAATATTAACAGAATTTGAAAGATGGGACTTATTGAAAGTAATAAAACACAAAGCTTAATGCGATTATTGGACAGGAGGTAATGTACCTAGTTAAGTATGTAGGCCTAATGTAAGTTCCACACATGCTGTGGTTAATGCAATATTTGTTCAGTACACATGAGGTTACCTGAAAAACCTGTAACGAAAATTCTCTGTAAGTGTCCCGTTACAGTTACACCTATAGAGAAAACATTTAAAATGACAAAACAGCACTTACCTGATGCTGTGCCGCACAGAACGAGCTAATCACACGGGTGTGATTGTATCAAATCAAAAATATTATTAGGCTATTTTTTGTATTTTGGAAGCTGCATTCAAAATCCACTTAGTTCAGAAATCTGTGCCCCCTCACTTTGAATGGGCATGACGCCTCGGACTATCATGAGTTTAATGCAATTGTTGACAACAGTTTCAGGAACAATATAAAGTTATTTTAGTCTCTGCATTGATATATATATATTCACACTAGTAGTTTTCTTTGCATGTGCTATAACTGATCTTGCCATTTCTCTGAGACTGAAGTTAAATAAAAATTAACTTTGCGTTCTTAAAGTTGGCATGAAATTCTGTCTTTCACGATCTATTTCCTAAATGCATGTTGAAATGACAGACTTTCTTCAGGTGACATTTTCCGAACCCCTCCAACCATTGGTCCATTTAGTCTTAAACATGTCCCTTTGTTACGGTCACCAGACTGCAAGCTCAAATCAAATCGGCCCAATCAACTACCTGGACTGTACCAAACCCGCTCTACATTATTTCTGCTCAATAATTAAATTCACCTGGATGTACAATTACAGAAAAACAAGACCTGTCACTGCATCCTTTAAATAGTGACTTTAAAAAGATTGTTCAATCAAAAATGTTATTGATGTAATTTACTTACCTTCATGTTGTTTAACTAACTACCACATTGATTACAACATAAAAAAGCTCTTCAAAGTGATACCACGTCTCATTTATTGATGACTTTATTAACTACAATGTCCTGATGAAACAATACTAAACGAATGGGCCACTACATTCCTTCTCTGGAGAACAATTTAACTATAAGCGAATGATAACAGAGGTCGGTGTGGCACAAACCATATTGTATAGTGATAAAGAATAATCTAATTTTATCTGTTGTGGTTTGCATCTTACACAGGAAGGCATTATTTAACCTCGTGGTTAACAAAAAAAAATCAAAGTAGCTACAAAAAAGATGCTTTATAGCGTAAACATTCATTACATATATACATTTGTACAATGTTCATCAAACGAAGAGACAAAAAGGGCAAATATTTCGGTGCCAAAAAGCAAACTAGTAAGGCCAGACACTACTGATCGTCCTGGGGTTTAAGCTTCCTCTCCCAAAGTTTCTGATGGTCTGAGAATCCCTGCTTCCCTTTGTTAAAGGAATTGGGTCCAGCAGATGTGGCTGTTTCTCTGAAAATCAAAATAACACTTGAAGAGGTAGTAAACCGTGCTTTATACTTACAATGAAATCTAAAATTAAAAGTTTTAAAAATATATAAATCCAACCTGCCAATATTCTTCATTCTCATCTTTGCCTCAGGTGGCATTTCTTCAGGCTCGCTCTGAAATGTAAAATAAATAAAGGTTAGGAAACTGATCTTTTAACATATAGTATTGGCAAAAGTACTGACTTCGGTATCAGTCCGTACTGAAATTTTAAAAACGTCCATTTCCTGCTAACATTGAGCGCTGTTGAGCCGATTCTTAAAATCAACGTTTTTCAAATTTAGGTACGGAAGATAGTACTTTTGACAACACTTATATTAAATTATATATTAGTACAATATGGTAAATATCACAAGGACAGCATTAATATGAAATTAATAAATTAGAGAATGATACTTACATCATCATCCTCATCAAAAACAGATGCAAGTCCAGCTTTCTTGGCAGGTAAGGGTTCTTTAGGTTTCTAAAGCAATAAAAAGGCAATTTTTATAAGTATATATGCAAAATAACATTGTATCTATCCATCACACACACACTATACACACACACACACACACACACACACACACACACACACACACACACACACACACACACACACACACACACACACACACACACACACACACACACACACACACACACACACACACACACACACACACACACACACACACACACACAATAAAATAGACATACACTTGCTCCCAGCTTGATAGAGATTGTCGTAGGCTTCTTCGCAGTCATGCTAAACCCCAGTTTAGATATTTTAGATGGTAATGGCTTGCTTTTAGGCTCAACTTCGAGGCCGATCTCATCAGCAGACCGCTTTCGCAGACTGTCCCCTGATGCCGTGCTGGAAGAGACAGTCTTAGTTTTCACACTGCCTCCCTTCTCTTCCGGTCCTGCTGGAGGCGAAACAACTTACCAAGGTGAGCGACTGTTGGCTTGGAGACCAAAGGTGAGCTACAGTTACCTGATGAGGGAGGGGACCTGCCAGACCGAGAGAGCGCTAATTCTAATTTTGATTAGCACTAACTGTCTTTAAACAGCCTCAAAGGACACATCAATAACGCCACTTAAACTACATCTGTCTGCTTTAAGCAACACGTTGAAGCTTAGATGTGCCATTGTCTATAATTACAAACATTAATAACATGGTATCAGATGGTAATATAGTACTTTACCATGATACTGAGTAATCACCATCACATCTATTTAATTTACATGGTAGATTCACTATACCATAGTACTTTAACAGTGTTTTTGAGGGAGTGTATATGTATTTCCATGAAAACCACAATAATAGCATAAAACGGTAATTTGATATATACCATGGTACTTAACTCATGTGCCATAGTATTTGCATGGTACACCAATGCACTTCCAAAAATGACGAACTAATATATATAACGTTATTTATTAGTAGTGCTATTATTAGTGGTTCCATGGTACGTTTATATATCAAAGCTTTTACCAAGTAAAACTTAGTTTAACTTTAATATGCAACAATATTATACATTTAGTCTTATTAATTTAAATCCAACATTAGTGTTAAATAGTACACATCTACATAGAAAACACAGAATTGAGGGGAAAAAACAGCTCGTTAACAGCTAACGTAGCTAGCTTGCTAAACTTAGTTAGCTACAAAGTCCAAATCTATGGCTATATTTTTACTTTAAACCTACATTCACATATACAAGAATTACATTCATTCTCGAAGACATTCAATTGTAAATTAACTGTAAAACAAAAACAGTTTTGTCAGTTTCACCTCCTTCTTCAGAAGGGCCTTCGCTGCAGAACTTCGCACTCGCCATTTTATGAATCTGTTTTCAGCACGTACGGCTACCGGATAGGACAAAATACCGCTGCAGCCTGCAGCCGCGCGAAAAAACCCTTCGGTCTTCTTCTTCTTCTTCTTCTTTGGAATGTTGGCGTATTCCGCACCATAGGCACTTACCGCCACCAACTGTTTCTATTCATACATGGATCTCTATTCATATTTTATTTTTACTTTATTGTTAGTTTTATTTCGGGTTCACCCAAGCTGTATTTCTGGCTGCTGCGTGTTAAGCTCCCATGCCAAAAAACAGCTTGTGTGTTCCCCTATTCATTTGCCTTATTTATTTATTTATTTATTTAATCCCAATCAAATTCGTTTGTTTAATCCTGTTTCTACTATATATTCCATTATTATTATTTGATTAATACCCTCTTTTAATCCTTTTCCTAATATCCGATTTATCTTCTTTTTTCTTTAGTATTAACTTTTAAGTTCTTTATCATTTGAATTGTCTTTATATTATATTTCCGACATTTTAATATTACATGTTCAACGGTTTCTATTACCCCACAAAAAGCACATTTACCTGTAAAATGTTTACCTATTTTGTATAATGATGCATTTAGTCCTGTGTGCCCAAATTGTAATCTATTTAAAATCACCTCATCTTTCCTACATCTTCCAAAATTGTATACTTCATTAACTGATGAATTGATTTTATAATAAAATCTTCCTGTATCAGCTGTGTCCCACTTCTTCTGCCACTCTTTTTGAATATTTGATTTCATTATTGATTGAATTTCTCCTCTTCAATCTCAATATCCTTTTTTTAGTTGCCTTTTTTGCTAACTGACCTGCTATTTCATTTCCGTTTATTCCTGTGTGAGCCGGTGTCCAAATAAATTTGACATCTATTCTAATACTATTTAGAGATTTTAATGTCACATATATATCATTTAAAATGTCTTCTCTAATGGATTTATTTGAAACCAAACTATTTAGCGCTGATATATATAGTCTGGACATATAATTACTCTCTCTGGTCTAACATCTGCTATCCACTGTAATGCAAGCATTATTGCAACTAATTCTACTGTATATATTGTTAAATTATTTGATAATCTTTTGAATATGCTTATTTCGAATTCTGGAATACACGTTCCTATACCTGTCATTCTGGTATCTTTGATCCATCTGTAAATATGAAAAATAATTAGTTTGTATGTATTTCTCCATATATGCTTTGATATTATTTTCATGTACTTCTTTGTTTTGTTTAAATTCATATCTACATTTGCCATAGGAAATAACCATGGTGGGATTATTCCTATTGCTACAGACAGTCCTAACACTATTTTAGATAACTTATATTTATCCACTTCAAAACCCCTTCCTGGATTTATTTAATATTCCCAACAGTCTTCAAGTATTCTCTTAGTTTGATGTTCTTGTTTACTGCTTTCCAATCTACTCCAATATGCCAGATATATTTGATTTCTTCTTATATCTAGTGGTAATTCTTCTGTTGCTATCATTAAGGCATTATTTGGAGTATGTCGAAGTGCCCCAGTACATATTCTGCTCTGTATATTATACAAGCATAATCAAAAATGGGTCTCAGCATACCTCTAGATATATTAATCATTGTTGTTTTATCTGCACCCCATTCATATCATGATATAGCCTTCATCAAATTGATAACTGTTTTGCTTTTATTCTCTATAATATTTCTATGTGTTCTCCATGTGTATTTGCTATCAAACCATAATCCTAAGTGTTTAAATACTGACTCTCTTTCTAATGGATTTCCATACAGGAACAGTTTAATATTTTCAGGAATATTTTTCCTTGAGAAACACACAGTTTGATTTACTAACAGATAACCTAAAACCGCATGTTATGGACCATCTTTCCACCTCTGTTATTGCTTTTTGAAGAACTTCTGTTATATAATCTATATTTCTTCCCCTTTTCCATAATGTACCGTCATCTGCGTATAAAGCAGCTCCAATTCCTAAATCTATTCCATTAAAAATGTCGTTAATCATAATGTTAAATAGAATTGGACTAATTACACTTCCTTGCGGTAAGCCACACTCTATGTTGTATGATTCTGACACTTCATTTCCCACTTTAACTTTAAATGATCTTTCAGTAAGAAACTGTTGTATCCAGTTAAACGTCCTTCCTTGTATCCCAGTTTTGTAATTTGATTAATAATCCTTCTTTCCACACTGTATCATAAGCTTTTTCAATATCAAAGTATACTCTTATCACATTCTCTTTTAGGACAAATGCCTTTTCTACATCATTATTAAATTGTATTAACGCATCCATTGTTGATCTTCTCTTTCTAAAACCACACTGATATTGACTAATCATATATTATTATGCTCTAGAAACCCTTCTGTCTCTCCTTTTCTTCCGCTCGTGAGCACCATTCGACGGGAGAAACATCGCCATAAAACAAATAAAAAATATAGCCAATAGGCTGGATGAAAGTAAAAAATGAATCTGTTTTTTAATCATTTTTACTCAAAGTTTTTCATGTTAGTAGCCTATTTATTTATTTATAATGGGGCTATTCATTTATTTAATTTTATTATTTATTTTTTAAATTATTCAGTTATTTGAATTATTTCTAAATGTACCATACTAGTGTAGGAAGTACTTTGCATTGTTTCGGTGAAAAGTGTTTGCACATAATTTGCACAGAATTTAATTCCATTTAATTAATCAACATTTTGGTAACACTTTACAATGAGATCCAATTAATTCACCTAAATGTAAATGAACCTAAATCAACTAAAGCTGAGCAATATTTGTTTGTTTTCTTGTTTGATTTTTATTTATTCATCTTTCTTAACATTAACTAACACAAATACATATTTTTGCCAGCACACACTAAATATTAAATTTGGATTGTAATAATGTATTAGTAAATGTTTAAATTTACATAAAAGCTAGGACAAATACAGGTTTAGAATATTTTTTAATTACTGGTTCATGTTAACTAATGTTAGCCAACGGAAGTTTATTGTAAAGTGTTACCATTATAGATGATATAAGTCACCCGGAAGTTATGTTTAGGCTTTTTGGTGGTACCTTACTGCATATGAAACTCAGACTCTATTAATGTCCAGCTGTGTTCATTTATACAAACATTGACGTGTTGCTGTACATTTCCTAACACAACTTACCAGCATATACAGTTTCAGACAGACTGTATCATGGGGGAATTTTACCACTGACATAAGCTAAGCAAAATCTTTTCAAAGATACACATGCATCAATATTTGTAGGATTATTTTGGGATTTTTTTCATTGATTGCGACCTGCAAATGATGTAAGCTGAATTTAAACTTGCATCACCTTTATAGGCATCTCTTATCTAGTATATTGACAGACACATTGGGGTTTCGTGTTATGACCAAATTCATTAGCATACAAAAGAAAAACTCTGTGCACTTTTGGAAAAAGGTTTTATTGTGAAATGACTGGGATGGAGGATTGGCAGACTGGCCACCTCAATGCCGTGTGCCTTTAACACACAGCTAGTGGTGCTGTTGTAACCCAGGATGGGTGGAGAAAGAAGAAACCAACCCTCACTTCATGAGTGGCCTTTTCCTTCTTCCCCGGTCTCCATCCCACTGTGGACGGCTGCCCCGGGCGGAACAAGAAGGCAAGGAGGGTCAACTGTGTGAAAGGACGATGTTGCTTCCAAAAAAAAGTGGAAAGGGGGGAGAGGGGAGATAACAAATAAAGGGGAAAACTGAATGGTTTAGAAGTGACATCCCATAGTCCTTTTTATTGATTGGTCTTCAAAACAGAATGGATGTCCTGACACCATGGGCTCTGCAGATATAGTTCAGCCTTCTTCACCACTCTCTTAAACGGACAAGACGTGCTTGACGAACTCTGTAAGAGGAGACATGCATAAGGAATGATCATCTCTGCTGGCTCGCCATACAAGGCCTGAGGTGGCTGCTAAAAATAATGCTCGTAATGATTCAGTGACAGGTGAGCTTATTATTAAAAGACTCAGTACAGTCACTGTTATGCAATGTGTCCTAAAATAAGCTAGAAGCGTTAAATCAGAGGAACGTACCCTCGTAGTGGAGACTGCCGTTCTCATCCTCCTGTCCCTGCATGAGAGAGTCAATCTCAGACTCGTTCATCTTCTCACCTGTCGGTGCCATGAAAGGCATTGGTTAGGAATCAGTTATTTCCGATACTTTTTACTTAATAAAAAGTACCACAGTATTATTATGCTATTTTGTACATGCACCATGGTAATGCCAGAGTACCTATCTATATAAATATGGAGATAATCATGTATAAATACGGCAATCGTTAAGTACAGCACTGTTTTCAACACTGATAATGATAATAATAATATTAAGAAGTAGAAATCAGCATATTAGAATAATTTCTGAAGAATCATGTGATGCTGAAAACTGAAGCAACATTGCTGATATTTCAGATTTACATCACAGTAATAGATATATTGTATCAATATATTGCAATAAATTTTAAAATATATAAAAATATAATGAAATTATATAAACATTATATAACAATTATTTAATTGTGTATATATATATATATATATATATATATATATATACAATTAAATAATTGTTATATCATGTTTTATATATATATATATATATATATATATATAATAATTTAAACTGCATTTTTAATCAACTAAATGCAGCTTTTGTGAGCATAAGTGACCTCTTTAAGAAACATTAAGACATCATAATTTTTTTACGATAAATCAAAATACCATGATATTACCATCTGATCAATGACACAATCATTTCTTTTGTAAGCACAGTATATTATGCAATTTGCTTTCCCATGCATGGTGTGAACTACATCATAATTTCCTCTTCACTCACCCAGTGTTGAGAGCACAATGCGCAGCTCAGCGCCCATCACTGTGCCGTTGCCCTCTTTGTCGAAGACGCGCAGACCCTCGACGTAGTCATCATAGGACCCCTTCAGGAGGCCGTCAACAGTCTTCAGCATTGGCAGGAAAGTTTCAAAGTCAATTCTTTTGTTGGCCATATCTGTGTGCATATAGTTCCACACATACATCACGAATCAGTGATGGTTTGTAAAGCATTTAGAATTAGGTCCGTTCCTTTTTAATATAAAGTAAATATCTTACCGTCAGCAGAAGGGTCACCCAGGATCTTCTTCACGTCCTTGTTGGTGGGGTTCTGTCCCAGGGCACGCATGATGTCAGCAACCTGATCGAAGGCAACCTTGCTGTCACCAACTCTGTCGAAGAGACCAAAGGCCTCTTTGAAGTCTGTAACAGGACAACAGAAGCAGATTTTAAGAGTGGATCATAATGTCATAATTTGAGCTATCATGATTTGTTTTGAACAAAATCGGACAAAACAGGAATGCATAAAACAGGAGAGATTAGTATTTCAATAGATCTCACAATTAAAAAAAACATAAAAAAATATATTTTATTTTATTTTTCTTTACAGCAGTTTAGGGACATTATTGCTTAATAATCAGATAAAGTCAAGGAAATGTAGTATCTTAGCAGTGCCTCCTCTCCCACATTCCTCCTTTGCCAACTGTACAAGCAGCAGAGGAGGAAGGAAGCAATTTAAAAACAGCTTAGCAACTGCACTGGCATGGGCCATGAGGGAGATCAAGTTGAAAGCGATCTGCTGACAGAAAATAGCATCCTCTATACTCCAGCAGCTGTGCACGAATGTGGCACTTAATGCGTGACGTGATACCCTCAGAGAAAGTAGTCTTTGCCATACATGGTTACGATGCTTTGCCAGTGACCCAAGTCAAATACAAGAATGCTGACAGCAACGTAACCTACACCCACCCAACCAACCAACCAACCGCATACTTTCTGCACCTAAATGAGCAACACCACACTGTGAACTTCCCGAGAGGTTTGGTAATCATGAATTCTGTCTGAAGAGAAATTAATGTTGGGTTTGGATAAGAAATATTCACAACATGGTACAGCAAATAATCACTCGACAGACGCACTAAACCAACTGACCGTACTCAATTTATCAGTTAACCAAAGAAATATGTATTCAAGTACATCTTGGTTTGTCATCGATGTCTCAAATATTCGGATTTATAATTAATCAGTTTACATTGAAGTCTACACTTCAAAATGAAACAAGAATTTTAATAAATTATGAGATGTTATTTATAATGTTCAAGAAATTATAAACACACTAAAATGTATATTTAATAAAAGTAATAATAATAATAAAAAAGTATGTTTCTCATACAGTACAGTAATATTTTGGTATTTATTAGAGATTTTCTCCAATACAAATAAATCTATTATTCATCCATTTATAAAATGTCTTTATATATGTAAAGGCTATCACAAGTTATTATTTAGGACATTTAGGACCAATTTCAAATTTTTTAAGTGAAACCTTTTTTTTTACATCAATTTAACATAAGTTCAAATGACCCGTACCGCCAATTTAATTATACGTGTACAAAAATAATAATAAAGCAACTGAACTTAAGCTAAATTATGTGTATTTTTTTGTTGTTATACAGAGGAAGAATGGCCCTTCCTTAATTCATGGGATTTTACATTTCCCACGACATTGGTAACAATTAGTACTCTAGTCATAAAAGCATTTCCCAATCATCATAAACTCTGATGTGTGAAGACTCACCCTCAATCTGGTCAGCAGAGAATTCTCCAGCCTGCCAGAAAGACAACAATGGATCAATCCCATCTCACAATACACACTACTCTGAAATAGGAATTATTGTAAAAGACATTTGGTAACATAAGCCCTTTTTGGACGTGAGCAAAATAACAGCTTCGAAAGTGCACATATATCCAGCAAGAGAACAAACCAGCTGCATGATTTTCTCTTTAACAGTGACAAACAGACTGGGGTTATTTTAACGACACCGTTGTCTCTTGCCTCGCCAAAGTGAATTTGCAAATCGAAGAAAGGTGTCCTACTTCATTTGAGTGGGCTTATTACCAGTTTTTGAGCCAGACGAACATAAAAAGGTACCATTAAATAGCAAGAGTAATCCAAGTACACACCATGATGGAGTTTTGAGGTGCAGGAGCGGAGGGGCAGAAGTCAAGAAGCTGGAGTCCCAGGAGAGTGGTCCTGAGCCATGGAGCAGCTCCTTCTTATTTATGCTATGCTAATGATGTCACGGGGCGGATCTTGCCACGCCGTGGACCTTCTGTAACTTTCTTAGGTCAAGTTGGAAGGAAGGCTGCTGCTTTCTCCGGTGTACATGTGCGGCGGTATTTTTAGACAAAGCCTTGGCTTTGGTCAGCACTTTAATTTGTTGTATTGTGTCTTTATTTACATGATTTCTTCATGTTTTATCCTTAGTCAGGTAGGATTGAATGTAAAGCCGTATGTCACCTGCCATGTGCATGCATTGAAGCCGACACAACATCTCAGGAAGGCTTTTGATTACAGTTTTGATATTTTTAACTTGCATATGGAGGTCTCAGCCGCTTATGGTTATATGGGAAGCTGGGAAACACTCCTTAAAGCCTAGTTTCACAGCACGAATGCACTTGCATTTTGGTCACATTTCTCTCTCAAAATATAGGAAATTATTCATGTTATTTTTTTTATTAAAACAAGGGTTAATAAAATACCATTGGTTTTTTGGAGGTTGTTTCAATTTTCTAATTGAAAGAAAACAAGTAGACACAAAGATTGAATCCAAGATTTGGCGGCAATATATACATGAGAAGATTTGTTTTCTAGGTCGATCATTTTTGACTGGAACACAAGTCTAAAAAGTTAGGGGAAAAATCCCCCAAAAGTATACCAAATTATATATATTTTTTTGGGGGGGGGGTTGTTATACCTTGTGTGAACAAATCAGTAACTTTTATGCCAGTGCAATAACATTAACTAGCATTTTTAAGAGAAATTAAATAAAATCCTCTCTGGGTCAAAGTGACCAGAACACAACATGAGGGTTAAATGTCACTACAGATATGAGGTGTACTGTTCACTATGAAAAAGTCCTGATGAAACAGCTAGAACAAACAGCCGTGAAGTTAAGCAGATCAGTCTTTTACAGTGTTGCTCTCTGCTTTTCATTGGTTAAGTTGTCAACCATTTTCAGCCATGATTATAGCACCACAGTGCACATACTACAGTATTTTTTGTGACAAGCTCCTTAACATTTTTGTATTTTCTCATCTCATTCTACTTTCACATGTGATATGCTATGATGTTTCCTCAGAAGACACATAACACTACAGAGCGATCATGGCTTTAGAAGATCTGTAGTGTTGAGCATCGTTTAGACTGTACACGGACTACATTAATTTGACTAAATGAACTGGGCTGTTTCCCAAAAGCATCGTAAGCCTAAGTACAACGCAGACCCATTGCCCCCAATGGATACGATCAGCTTAGGTTTACGATGCTTTTGGGAAATGCAGCCAAGCGAAATAAATAAATCATTATCCACACACCAGTTCATGTAACACAAGGCATTGATGAGGCTGCCTTGGTTTTTCCCAAAAATACATTAGCAGTGTTTGCCCCAAAATACAAATTTAAACTTTTTGAAAAAACTAATGACACTAAAAATGTATGAAGAAAAATGTAACATGTTAAGAATATAAAGTTTAGCTAACTGTTTTAAAAAAAATATTAGGAAAAAAATAAAATGACATTTTATCAATATTTTTAAATTACATATTGTTAATGGTTCTGCAATGTAAAAGCTGTAAGCAGTACAATTAAAAAAAAGTTGGAATATTTAATTCACAAAACATGCATACTGTTCCAAAGTTTGGGAAAGAAGTCTTGTATGCTTGCTCAGCAAGGCTGCATTTATTTAATCAAAATACAATTAATACGTAATATTGTGAAGTATTATTAGAATTTAAAGCAACTGTTTTGAATTTGAATATTTTATAAATGTAATTTCTTCCTGTGATGCACAGCTGAATTTTCAGCATCATTACTCCAGTCTTCAGTGTCATATGATTCTTCAGATATCATTCTATTATGCTGATTTTCAACAAGTTGTGCTGCTTAATATTTTTGTGGAAACCATGATATATTTTTCTTCTTCGGGGTTCTTTGAATAATGAACACTTATTCAAAGAACAGCATTAATTTGAAATATAACTTTTTGTAACAAGTCTTTGTCACTTTTAAACATTTTAATGTGTTACTGAATAAAAGTTAAAACAATTGGACAACAACCAATCACTATATTTTTTTCAATCTGGACCATAATATTGCAGTATTTTTTGTATTTTCATGCCGAGTATCTGTCCTTCAGTCAATTAGATGTGTTACTACAAGCTAGCAGCCGACGCAGAGACATCCCAGTCCTGCCCGGAGACATTGACTCTCTCTCTGAATGCTGCAGAAGTCATGGAGATGAAGACCTCGCCCCTGGGCAGATGAGCTCTATTTTTAGTTGTTCTTTTAGGAGGTGTAGAGTTTCTCTGAAAGGGTCGGTAGCACCTCAAGGGTGGTTGACACATCTTAGCCCTTTACACCCCCACGTCCAACTGACCGAGCAAACTCTAGATCCTAAAGCGGCTTCTCAGGTTACACTGCTCTCTCCTGACATGGGATCAGTTCCTCAGATATCCGAGACTGCTGGTGCAATTACACCCCACACACAGCGAGACTGACTTCAGATCAACACGGAGACGAACAGCATTTAAACAAAGCCGTCGTATGGGCCAAGCATTGTCCATCAGCCCTTTAGAATGTATGAGCCTTATTTCAAGTGAGAGTAAATGACTCCAAAAGACAGAGCACTATGAACATGCTTCTAATTAACATTTTTTAATCAAAAGTAAATTTTCATTAAAAATAATATTTGAACAATTAACATTAAAATGAAATTATCCCCCTTTTGATTTATTAAGCTGGAGTTGCATAACAAAAGCTGATGATTAAGTTCTCTGATGAAGTTATAACAATCAGAAAAAATACAAAGTTTAAAAACAAATGCTTGACAGTTTAAGCTTTAAAGACTCAAAAAGTGTAGCAAATAAAGGTAAAACGATCCTTTAATACATTCAAACAAATGAGGCAATTCTCCATCACTCTGGTGGGACGCCCCATTTGTAAGCAGTGCTTTTCGTTTTTTCCTTCTTGACGTTTTGTATTTAATTGTAATGTCAGTGACAAGACTTTGAATCGATTAGAGTAGAGAAAGGGGCTTAGAAATACTTTTTGAATGTGTTGAGGGGTTTTGCTTGTCATACACTACCGTTCAAAGTTTGGGCTCAGTAACTTATTTTAATGCTTTTGAAAAAGGTCTCTTAAGCTCACCAAGGCTGCATTTATTTGATCAAACATTGATCAGTGAAATATTACTGCAATTTAAAATACGTTTTCCATTTTAAAATGGCATTTATTCCTGTGATAGCACATTTTCAGCAGTCATTACTCCAGTCGTCAGGGTCACATGATCCTTCAGAAAGCAGAAGAGATCCTCGCGCAGCTTATTTTTGTGGGAAACATTCATTTTCAAAAAAGGATTCTTTGATTAATAGAATGTTCAATAGAGCAGCATATATTTGAAATATATATTTTTTTAAATACAAGTACCCCCCCCTTAAAAAAGCAGTTTGAAATAAAATAAGGCTCAGCTACAGAAAGTACAGCTAAAAGATATACTAATCATAATAAATCAGAGTTTTATAGCTCCATCTAGTGGAAGAAAGTTGTGGTAGTCCCCTCGAGAAGACTTGATATGAGAATGTAAACAGACCACCTTTCAGATATAAAATCCTGTTTTCTTTACTTTTTTATTGCGGAGCAGAAGAAAATGTACAAATTATGATGAAAAAGGCAAATGAAAATGCTAAAAGATACATTATTTTTTTTAGGTGGTGGAAACACCTAAAAAAAATCATGTTGGCAGCACATCCTCTGATATAGCGACTAGTATTATCAAGAGATAAAAAAGGGAAAAATACATTACTAATACAGAAAGCAAAGCATTAACATTACAGAAATCATATCAACTGCATTTGTAATGTTACCTTAAAGCTGTGTTCAAAAAGATGTTAAAAGGATTAGTTCACTTCAAAAAACAATTAATTCACTGATCATTTACTCACACCCATGTCATCCAAGATGTTCATGTCTTTCTTTTTTCAGGCCAAAAGAAATCAAGTTTTTTTGAGGAAAACATTGCAGGATTTTTCTCTATATAAAAGGACTTCTATTGTGCTCAATGGATTGAAGGTCCACATGACAGTTTCAAAGGGCTGTAGGAATAAGGGTCTAGTGAAACGATCGGTCATTACTCCCCTTGTAACGCATTTACGTAATCTCGCACGCTTGATAAAGTCAAATGCCCTTTACAAAAAAGGTAAAACAACGATGTCAGACGATTTTGAAGTTGGAGAAAAGGAAATGGAGTGTTTCATCCTACCTTGCCTTTTTTAACGGAAGTACACAGAGAAAGAGCTAACCGCGCGTGACCTTTACAACGGGATTACGTAATGCACAAAGACACACATGCGCAAGCAGAGCTACAGCAACACGAGTAACTGTGGTTGAAAAGTATATAAATTGTTTTTTTGACGATCGTTGCACTTGATAAGACTCAATTCCTCAGTTGGGATCATTTAAAGCCCTTTGAAGCTGCATTGAAACAGCAATTTTAACCTTCAATCCATTGAGCACCATAGAAATCCATTATATGGAGAAAAATCATGGAGCGTTTCTCAAAAAAAAAAATGTTTCAACCGAAGACAGGCAGACATGGACATCTTGGATGACACGAGGGCGAGTAAATTATGAGGAATCTTTTTATTCTGAAAGTGAACTAATGCTTTAAAAACTTTACCTTGCTATCATATCAGAATATATCCTCACAAACACATCAAAACAGTTCATTTTCAATGAGTCATATTAAAATAATACTAACAAACACGTGACACCAAACAAAAGCATATTGAACTATTTAAATCAGCTTCCCCTTATAGCTCCAAAGCAACCCTCATCTATACAGCCTAGATTCCCATCCACCGTCCATTAATGTGAAAATATCCTTTTCCGCATACTTTTCTCCACATGTACAGAACCTCTCATAAGACTTAGCGTGAATTGTGACAGATCCGGGGCATGCAGACTATTCCACCATCAGAGGACGCATTCTTCCAGCTTGAGGGAGCTCAAGCAAAAGAAGCTCAGTCATCTGGAACAGTCTGGAATGAGAAACTTTGACATTAACAAGGGTTTTAATTATATAACGTCTATACGGTTAAAAACTCAAAAGCAGACGTATATTTACCTTTACACCTCAAAAGCAGGGAACTTGGCTCTAGTTGGTTGCAGCAAGTCCGCCAGGAAATAAATTGTGCCTGCCATCCCTTCATGAGAAAATAATGATAAACGGAGGCATTTAATTATTATTCAAGACTCAAAACTATCTATCCATCTCATAATGAGAAATGTTTCAGCATTTTTCAGCATTTTAGAAGTGAGTTATTGAAAATTGTATACATTTCAAAATATGACTGGTTTTACTGTGTTTTTGCTCAAACAAATGCAGCCTATGTAAGCATAAGAGACTACTTGCATGGACAAATATCTTACCGACCCCAAACTTTTGAATGGCAGTGTAGATATGCATGTGTAATGTTTACTCTACCTTCAAAGAGTGAGAACGGTGTATCTGGAGTCCGGCAGCCATGTTTTCCATAGTTCATGCACCAGTCTGCAAACTGCAGAAGAGAAGACATCAAATCCCATCATACCTCTGTACACACAACAGGCAATGACAGGTCCCTCCTGACAGCACAATGATTTATAACAGCCTTCATGCGTCACACAGAATATGCAGAAATGAACAGAGACAAAGTCATTTCATTGAAGTGGTTAGAAAGTCTTCACATGTGGATAAACACCTTGCTTCATGCAAGGATTTACTCGTCACCGTATAAATGTTAGTCAAGGTCTCCTGAATCAAAAACAATGTGGTATTTCATGACCATTTATTGCTATTGTTCCTATAAAAATAAATAAATGTCAATATAAAAACTTTTTTTTTTCATGATGACCCATCTACATAACACAGCATACACAGATCAGGCATAACATTATGACCACACAGGTGAAGTGAATAACACTGATAATAACGGCACCTGTTAGTGGGTGGGATATATTAGGCAGCAAGTGAACATTTTGTCCTCAACGTGGATGCATTAGAAGCAGGAAAAATGGGCAAGCGTAAGGATTTGAGAGTTTGACAAGGGCCAAATTGTGATGACTACACGACTGGGTCAGAGCATCTTCAAAACTGCAGCTTTTGTGGGATGTTCCCGGTCTGCAGTGGTCAAAAGAAAGAAGGTGAAGCCATCATTGGAAGAAGGGGGCCTGGTCTGATGAATCAAGTTCTCTTTTATATTATGTGGATGGCTGTGTGCATGTACGTTGCTTACCTGGGGAACACATGGCATCAAGATGCATTATGGGAAGAAGGCAAGCCGGCAGAGGCAGTGTGATGCTTTGGGCAGTGTTCTGCTGGGAATCCTTGGGTCCTGTCATCCCTGTGGATGTTACTTTAACACGTACTACCTACCTAAGAATTGTTGCAGACCATGTATACCCTTTCATGGAAACCATATTCCCTGGTGGTTGTGGCCTCTTTCAGCAGGATAAGGCACCATGCCACAAAGCAAAAATGGTTTGAGGAGCACAATAACTTGATGTTGACTTGGCATCATAATTCCCTAGATCTCAATCAAGCATCTGTGGGATGTGCTGAACAAACAAGTCCGATCCATGGGAGGCCCCACTTCTCAACTTACAGGACTTAAAGGATCTTTGTGCCAGATACCACAGCACACCTTCAGGGGTCTAGTGGAGTCCATGCCTCGACAGGTTAGGGCTGTTTTGGCAGCAAAAGGGCGACCAACACAATATTAGGAAGGTGGTCATAATGTTATGCCTGATCGGTGTATACCGTAAGGTTGAGGGGTCAGACTCACCATGCAGGCTCTGAAGAGGTGTTTGGGATCCCGGGTGATCTTGTAAAGGGCCAAGAAGCCATAAGCGTTTCCAGCAGCTCCATGACAGAGGCTGTAGCCCTTCTTCAACAGACCCCTCTGCCAGATCACCTCCCCACAATGCAGAGCATCCTCCAGATACTGCTTCACGCCAAACACCTGGAGAGAAAACGTTATGTTTTTTTGAGGCTTCTGCATGTCTGCTTGTGTGTAATGATGTTTACTCACACTTGATGGCACAGTAATACCAAGAGCTAAAAACAAGAGGTTCTCCTCGTCCAGAAAATACAAATTATTTACAGTGGTGACCACTTATTAGAACACTAGTATTTTCACCAGCTAAACAATGGTTAAGTCAGTTATCAGTTTACATTTCTAAACATTCATTTTAATAATCCAGTGAGTTTTGTCTGGAATGACATGAAGAAACAGAACAAACTGAGACGGACTGAATCCAGAAGAACCGTGGCAATGTTTCCAAGATGCTTGTTAAAAATATGCTTTTGTTTTTTTTAAATAACGACCAAGCAGCCAGCGAGTTGATCATAGCCTATGTTTCTCATAGCCTTCTCAAACATCACGACTTGCCTAAAATAAAATCTATATATAAAACAGGTCAAGCATATCACAATGATAGTTTCAATGTTTAACCTAGATAAACGTGTGCTGTTAGACACATATCCAATCGTTTGTGCAGAGAGGAGCTAAAGCACGCTTTACAGGACAATGAGGCACCAGAGCGATCGCTTGCATTGGAAACAACTTAAAATATGGCATATTTGCTCAAAAGGTACAATTCATCCAGAAAGTATTAACAGCGCTTCACTTTTTCCACATGTTATGTTAGAGACTTATTATTTTCCTCAATTCTACAAACAATACCCCATAATGACAACGTGAAAGAAGTTTGTTTGAAATCTTTGCAAATTTATAACAATAATAAAAACATGTATAAGTATTCACAGCCTTTGCTCAATGCTTTGTTGAAGCACCTTTGGTAGCAATTACAGCCTCAAGTCTTTGAGTATGATGCAACAAGCTTGGCACATCTATTTTTTGCCAGTTTCTCTCATTTTTCTTTGCAGGACCTCTCAAGCTCCATCAGGTAGGATGGGGAGCGTCGATGCACAGCCATTTTCAGATCTCTCCAGAGATGTTCAATCGGGTTCAAGTCTGGGCTCTGGCTGGGCCACTCAAGGACATTCACAGAGTTGTCCCGTAGCCACTCCTTTGTTTTCTTGGCTGTGTGCTTAGGGTCGTTGTCCTGTTGGAAGCTGAACCTTCTGCCAAGACTGAGGTTCTGAGTGCTCTGGACTAGGTTTTCATTAAGGCTCTCTCAATATTTATCTTTTCTTCTACTCTGACAAGTCCTTCAGTCCCTGCCGCTGAAAAACAGGCCCACAGTATGAGGCTGCTACCAGCACACTTTACTTTTGGGATGGTACTCTGCAGGTGATGAGCAGTGCCTGGTTTCCTTCAAACATTGAAATATAGGTTCATCATTCAAACCAGAACATCTTGTTTCTCATAGTCTGAGGGTGCGCTTTTGCAAATGTCAAGTGTGTTTTCATGATCGCTGGAGTGTTGCAGTGATGTTTGTCTTCTGTATGTTTCTCTTATCTCCACGTTTGATCATGGAACTCAACTAGAGTGACCATAAAGTTCTTGGTAACCAATCTCCATCAATTGCTTAGTTTGGTCAGCTTTAAGAATCCAGGTTGTTTCAAACTTCTTCCATTAAGGTTAACAGGGACTTCATGCTTCTCCAGTCTCTGAGGTCTACAGACAAATCCTTGGACTTCATGGCTTAGGTTTTGCTCTGACATGTGGACAACTGTGGTACCTTATATAGACAGGTGTGTGCCTTTCCAAATCGTGATCAATCAACTGAATATACCACAGGTGGACTCCAATCAAGTTGTAGAAAAATCTCAAGCATGATCAGTGGAGACAGAATGTACCCGAGCTCAATTTTGAGCGTCATGGCAAAGACCGTGAATACTTGCGTGATTTTTTCCCATTTTTTATTTGTAATAAATTTGCAAAGATTTCAAACAAACTTCTTTCATGTTGTCATTATGGGGTATTGTTTGTGGAATTTTGTGAAAAATAATGAATTTAATCTATTTTGGAATAAGGCTGTAATATGATAAAATGTGGAAAAAGCGAAGCGCTGTGAATACTTTTTGGATGCACTATAAGAGTAAACTTCAGAACTATAAAGGGTCTACTTTTATTTGTGTGCACTCAATATCAACAAAGCGTTGTACTTTTATAAAATATAGAAAACAAACAGGATGTACTTTCTGCCATCTCGGTCTTGAACAGGAGTGCTTCACAAAAATGAACCGAATACTTGCCCCACAGACATAAAGATATCTATACAAAGCTTTGAATTACTTTAATTATCAAATCGAAAAACAAAAACTTTCATTATAAAATCTGCAAAATATGCATTTCTCTAAAGCCATGATCAGTGAGGACATGGCAAGACGGGATCAACTTCATCTTTGTGACACCGCCTCAGAAAACAGTAGCTTATTAATAAATAATTCAAATCTCCTTGCTACCCCCTCCCATTTTTGCACAAATTCTGCGTTGTGTATTTTCTGGTAATCAACTAACCACGCAGAACATGAGGATTCATATTTGAATACTCTTTGCAGTTTAATGTTCACAGACACTAGTCTATATTGCCATTTGATTTAAGTGTACTGACCGGTTTTTTATTTATTATCTACATGTCAATGAAAACTGTTTTATTGAGAATTTAGCGGCATCAAAATACAGTATGTTGGCACAGAGAGGGAAACAAATGCAATAATAAATAATATAGGCTATGTACATTTTGCATGTTCAGAAGCAGTGAGCTGGCCTGTGTGCAAAAATGTAAACAGGTTTGTGTAAGTAAATTCCTCAGAGCAAAGAAAGAAGTAATGGGAACCTTGTGTGTGTATATATATATACATATATAAATAAAGTATTTTATTTTAGCTAGTGTCTAAATTCTAAAATAATATTGAATCAGAGATGCAGAGTATCTCTCCATCTATAAACAGACCAGTACTTTTGTTAGTAGTGATAATTCACATACAAACCCAGAGGACAAAGATGTATTATGAGCTGACATGGAGAGATTTGTACCTTAAAAGCTTGTATCAACATGTAGATAACTCCAGGAGTGCCGTGACACCAGTGCACCAAAAGATCCCGAGAATCTCCAACACATGGTGGGTAATTGCCGGATGGAAACTTCAGCTGACACACATAGTTCACACTGGGTTTGACTAGATGGAAAACCTTCTCCTCGCCAACCACAAAGCCAGGCTATAGGGAGACATAATACATTTTATTTTTTAAATACTTTGACCAAAGTGGTGAAGTTATTTCCCTAAATGTGTTGCTTCCTCAGTCATAAAGGTATCATAGGCGATTTAGTTCACCTGCATCAGGTAGTAGTAGATCCCTGCCAGGCCATGAGCGGCTCCCACATACTCCTCCTGATACCACTCATACATGAGAGGGGTGTGTTCCTGGATTTTGTTCTTGATAGACATGTTCTGTCCTGAAGCCAGCACTGCATCACAGATCTGAAATAAATGCATGATCATGTACCGAATCAAAAGAAAAACATGTGCTTTCCCAATGCATTTAACTTCCATGAAGGGACATATTTCTAAATATGTAATATACATAAATATTATATATTAAAATAACTTTTAGACTAATTTATATATTGAGGCTTGTTAACTAGCCAATATTTAAAGACCGCCAGCAGTTTATAGGTTAACAGTCAATTGCCCATTTCAAAATATATAATCTTGTTCAAAAGTTTGGTGACTAATTATTAAATTTTATTACAATTTAAAATAACTGTTTTCTATTGTAATGCGTTTTAAAATTACATTTTAATGCAAAGCTGAATTTCAGCATCATTACTTTAGTCTTTAATGTCACACGGACCTTAATCATTCTAATATGCTGATTTGGTGCTCAAGAAACATTTTTATTATCAAATGTTGAAAACAATTGCACTAATTATTTTTTTTGTGGAATCTGTGATGCATGAATATAAAGTTCAAAAGATTTATTTGAAATTTAAAACATTTGTTTCATTGTTCCACTTTTGTTGAGTTTAATAAGTTTCGTACCTTCCTGAATAGAAGCATTAATTTCTATCAAAACAATATTCTACTTCTGACACCAAACATTGGATGGTGTATACTAGTCACCTGGCCTGCTTTCTACATTTCATTAGAAAGTCACTAGTCACTAAAACACACATATTAACAAAAAATATTTAAGGCTTTGTTTTATACATTTTGATTGGATTATGAAAGTTAGACTACAATATTATCTTTTGTTTTTTTTATATAAAAACATATTTTGGATATTTTTCACTATCTGCATGTTATTGGTTACATCAGCAAATGACAGAAGCAATTTTAGAGAATGAGAAATATATTACATTTGAATGAAAAATGATCACATTTGTATTTTTCAAGACCAGGGGCATTTATTGATTTAATAAAAGGGTAAATTTTGATCATGCTGTGTACAACATATTGTCTTTATCATACACAACTCATTCTAGTCATGTGTCCCATGTTAAAATATGAGGTCATGTGCTTTTGGTCAGGTCTGAGGACAAATGAACGGTGACTGACCTGTTGAATGTATTGTATGGGGATCTTCTCCTGCTGAAATTGCTGGTTAATGAAGACGAGGGAGTAAAGGTAGCCCACTCTGCCATAGAGCAGCTCATCAGGAAGCCTGCCGTTTCCCAGCACTACTGACTGGTGAAAATGCAACAGCCTGGAAACATTTGAGCAAATAGGTCACAATAAGATCCCATGGGAATGAAACCTTGTCAAGACAGAGAAAGAGAAACAGGAACCAGAAAGTGCTGCGCTGCCCTACGGACCAAGAAATCTTCCACATTTCACCCTCATGCTGGAGTCTTAGTATTAGATTTTTAATGAACACCATCTCTTGGGAGAATTCCAGTGCAATTTTATTAAAGTAGTTCTAAACAAGTTCTAAACAAGCCAGCAATCCAAAGGAAATTAGATTCAAAGTGGACAGCCAACAACAAACAATTCATTTTAATGGTTGCTCCTTACATAATCTCTATTTTTGAACAGAATTAAATTATATTTAAAGGGATAGTTCACCTCAAAATAAATAAATTAATTACTCACCCTTATGTCATTCCAAACCCGTAAGATATCCGTTCATCTTCAGAACACAAATCAAGATATTTTTGATTAATTCTGAGAGCTCTCTGACCCTCCCATATACATAGCATAGCATTGCCATGAAATTACAACGTGAAAATTACATTGCTTAATTTGTGTTCTGAAGATGAACGGAGGTCTGTTTGGAACGACATGAAGGCGAGTAATTAATGACAGAATTTTCATTTTTGGGTGAACTATCCCTTTAACTCTCCTACTTTATTTAAATAAATCTAAATTTCTCATGTTTATAAAGTTTACATGGCTCAGTGATGATGAGAAGGGAAAGTGTGTGTGTATGTATATCAGACCTGTTGACACACTCCTCAGCCTCATGAGGTTTCTGGAGTCGATGATAGACCACCGCAGCAACAGCCAGCGGCCCTGCATCCCCACACAGGAAGGTCACCCAGCCCTGGGTTAAACTCCTCAGACTGCGGCTAACATAGTCCAGAGCCTTGAGGAGCAAAGAGGAGTCTCCATAGATGCTGTGGAGATGCAGGTAGAGTAGGGCAATGCCTGCAGTTGAGGGAGGAGGGATTTAGCAATGTGGGCCAATTCGTTTTATGACATACAACCATGAACATGAGTATGAACCAGCGGGCACACGCATTTACAGTAACCCTCTGGCAGTCTGGATTTAAAGGTTACATCAATGAAAGGGTTACACTATAAGATCAACACACACACACAGAACAATATACACTGCTCAAAAAAATTATCAGAATAATCACTTTTTAATCAGAGTATAGCATCAAGTCAATTAAACTCCTGGGATATTGATCTGGTCAGTTAAGTAGCAGAGGGGGTTGCTAATCAGTTTCAGCTGCTTTGGTGTTAATGAAATTAACAACATGTGCACTAGATGGGCAACAATGGGCCCATTTACACCTGGTCACTTCATGCATTTTCTCTGATTGAATATCCATCCAATTAGTTAAAATGTTTCCATTTAAGGTGCGTTCACACCAGACGCAAATGAAGCGTTACGCGCGAATGATTTACATGTTAAGTCAATGCAAAGATGCGATAGACAATCCTGCGGCGCAATTCGCGCAAATGAGGCAGCGCGAATTACGCGCCGTGAATTGAGCGTTTCATGCGCCATTCGCGCGATTTGAAAAATCTTAACTTTGGCGGGTATTCGCGCCGCGTTAACCAATTAGGAGCTTGCTCTAGCAGTGACGTGATTACAAGCGGAGGCAGAAAATCCAAAACAACATTGGAGGACAAATTAATCGTGGTTGTATGTGGGTATCCGGAGCTGTACGATACTACTTCGTACTTTTACAAAAACAGGAATACATTTTGCAACGAGACTGGAGCTGCCTGGCAGAAGCCCCTCCCATGACGCGAATTCACGTCTGTTGTGTAGTGAATTTCACGCGCGAATGAAGCGAATTTCACGTGCGAATGAAGCGAGTAAACTCAATGTTCAAGCGTCCAACTACGCGCGATATAGTGCGATTTATTCGCGTCTGGTGTGAACGCACCTTTACACTTGGCCATAGGGGTGTGCGATATTGAAAAAAAATTACATCTCAATATTTTTTGGGATTTTTTCGATAACGATAATTAGACGATATTTTGCTGAGTGTGTTATTGTGATGATATCTGAATACCGTGCACAGCTGCAGTTTATGATATTCTTCATATTCTGTGTGGTCAGTTAACATCGGTGATTAATTAATCTTTTCATTTAAGTTTAAATTAGATTTTTACCTTTAATAAAGCAATTTTGTTTCTAAAAGTGTACATCTTTTGAGTCAAATTGTTACATTTAACCAGTCAATTAAGATAATACACATTTAGGCTGCTCCCAAACAAATGAAACCAGTCTCATCAAAATTAATCTCTGCAGAAGTGTTTAGATGTATTCACACACTGTTTAATGCAGCTCATAGGGACATGGAGTGCTTTAACCAATTACAAATGCATCATTTTTTGAAATTTTAAACATAAAACATTGAATACTGATATTTAAAATTATTTTAAAAATGAAAATAGACTTTAAATGTGAAATTAAACCGCCAGCAGGTGGCAGCACGTCACTGTTAATAAGGGAGTCATTGCGACTGAACCGAATCATTTAAACGATTGAATCATTCAGGAACGAATCACTGAGACTCAAAACCTCGCTGTAGCTGTTTGGAATTATTTTTTGTCACGAAATGCAGCAAAAACAGGCAATATGGTGTCTAAAACGTAAGTCTCTTAATATTAACTTGTTGTTTATTGAACTGTTGTATAAAATCAATATCACATTTCTAATCATGCTTATTTTTGAAGAAAAAAACGTCACTCTTCCTGTGATTTTAACTATATGAAACGTAAATATATAAATTTTCTGCCCCCATATCTTGAATTTTGCGATCATTCTTAATGCATTTTAATTGACAGAATCATGCAGTGAAAGAACATGCTCTTAATGCGCGTGCACTGTTTAACTCCATCACCACGCAGGCTAATGTATGCGTGCACTATGTAGGTGTTAGTTGGGTTTTTGCTAAATACTAGATATTGTCAAATTGCACATCGTTAAAACAACAATTACGATAATATCGCAGACGATATATAAATCGCACACCCCTACTTGGCCACATAAACGTGTCTTCGCAAAACAGATAAATCCGTTCTTAAATTCCAGTGCAATAAGCTAATTTAACGGAGTTCATGTCAATGAAAGCAATACATATGCGCTGCATTTTATTTATTATCAGCTCATTGTCAATATCAGAGATCACAACAGCAGAGAACACAACATCAGCACTCGAAAGATAGGTTAGTCTCACTACTTTTAATGAAGATGGTTGTGTGTTGTGTCTGCGACTTTCGGTTTCATTCGCGGCAGTTTGCGCGCCAGCTTGCTGAAGAGATACTCGGATGCTCATCCACGGCGATTAGGGATGCAGCGATTAACCAGTTTTACTATTAACCGTGCTTGAAAACGTCACGGTTAATTAATCGCAAAGGCTCCGCTACAACGAGTGTTCTGTTGCACGCAACTGTTGCAACTTGCGCAAAACGAAAACAAAGTTACAGTAGCGGTGCACCAGCTTAAAATGCCGTGCTTATCAGAGACACGGAGGCTACTACACAGGGTCCCAGCCTCTGCAGTGTTCTAATGGCCACAGATTCCAACGTACGTGTTAATTTTCATGAGTTTATGAGCATGTTAAGGCCCCCAAAACCGCCCCAGATAGTAGGAAAAAAAATGAATAATCCTTAGGGGATCAATAATAATCCTTTGAACAATAGGGCCCTTTGCCCATTTGGGCCCTAATAATAATCTATACTGTGCATCCCTTAACAGGATAGTTCTCTCAAAAATGTAAATGGTCATCAATTACTCATCCTCATGTCGTTCCAAACCTCGTAACCCAAAGATTGTGGGTTCGAGTCTCTGTACCGGCAGGGATTGTAGGTTGTAAATGACCAGTGCTAATGACTTGCGTCGTAGCCTACGAGTCACTAGGTGTCATCTTACAGTCTGCATACATGGATTGCTAAAATCGTGCAGTGTGTAGAAGACTTAAGACTGTACATAGCTGTCGCCATTTACACTGAAATTTTAAAACAGCAATTTCCAGGCCTGGAAAATTTGAGGGAAAGTCATGGAATTTTATTTCACACATCTCTATATAATAGTTATATTTGATCAGGTCCTGAATCCCTAAAGCTACAAAGACTAAAATCTCAAAACCAAAGAGATATTATTTATCAAAGTTAAGACTCAACCAGGCTCATTCAAACACGACCCCAACATGTCTATGTCACGATGTTGAAATATTTGCGTAATGCCGCCCAAATGTTCAGGCAAAGAAAGACGTGGTTTCAGTAACCGCAGTAGTGTTGAAGCAGCCATGACAGGGAGAAGCTGTGTGCTTCTATGTGAAAGCAAAAGCACTTTATTTGGCCTCCCGAAAGTAGATGCATTTAGGAATCATTAAGATTACTTACACCAGAAAAGCAACGCATTTTTCGCTCTCCGTGGAATAGGAATCGCTGCGTATGTTGCCACATTTCGTGTTAGCATCTTCCATTTACCGCTGTCTCATTCATATTTGGCCGGTTTGGAGAAACCAAACTGAACAGGCTGCTCCTCTGAGACGCTCACTGAACAGAGCAGATGCAGATGAAGAGCTGATCTCGCGCCGTTGCGGCAGTACCAACGATCACAGAGACTCGCTAAAGTTTGTCCAAGAAGTCACTAGTCGCTTTTTGGAAAAAAAGTCGCTAGGGGGGTCTGAAAAGTCGCTAAATCTAGCGACAAAGTCGCTAAATTGGCAACACTGCGCACACATCTCTACTACTCACCTCTCTCTCTGTCTGTAGCAGCACACGCATTCAAACGTACACACATGTACAGGATTATCTGAACCACGGCCAATCAGAGGGGGGTCCGCCCTTCAATATCTCTGATTGGTTTAGACCACGATATGAGCCTAATGCGCATCTGTTGTTGAACCACAGGGAGACTTTCAGAGTCGCAGAGACTTTTTTTGAACGGCTTGTCGCACAACCTCAGATTCTTTTTAGTCACACCATTGAGAAATTAGGTCGCACTCTAGAGCCCTGAGATAGCTGATGTGCCGAGATGTGACCCTTTCTCTCTCTCACACCGCAATTAATTAAGCTGATGTACTGAGATGTGACCCTCTCTCTCTCACACACACACGCGAAACAGTCAATTGCAAATACTTATACTAATAACAAAACATACAGTTGCTGATTCAGAAGAGCCAGATTGTCATAGCAAAGTCAGAATTACCTCTTCTCCTAGGTTCACGAAATTTTCATGCGTTGCCGTTCACAGCTTCTCCCTGACATGGCTGCATTTACTGAAAACACGCCTTATGCAAATTAGTTCTGTGTTCGATACATCGATGTATCGTCACAGAGATTTGACGATACGAGTATCGATACAGCTGGCCCTGTATTGATATTGTGGCACGTGTGCAGCAGTGGACCGCACTTAATTTGAATACAAGAACGCCGTTTAAAATATTTAACAAACACCAATGTTTAATATGGCCGCAGATGAACACTACTGGGTTGCCTGATATAAAGAGACGTAATCCCCCAAACAGAGAGAGAGAGATGCACAATCAGCTTGTAACACTCCAAAGAGAAAGCAAAACTTGAAATCGCATAATAGGACCCCTTTAAAACAACAATTACGATATTAAATCGCAGATGTTATATATTGCACGCCCCTACTGTCATTATGGCAAACGATTTCTACAATTTCATAATGGCGCAATAATATTGCCTGCGATTTTTTTTTTCGGAACTTGTCAGTGAACTACGGCTCTATGTAGTAAAAGCTGCTCCATCTGAAAGCACGTGATGGAGATTTACTGATGATTACAGAACTGGCTTTACTGACAAAATGCGCATGGCAATGGCATTTGATTAATTGTACAGCCCTAATTCAGGTGTACCCTGGCGACAGAAATGTCACTTGTCTAATCGGGTCATGGCATGTTAACAAAAATATATAATTTGCACTTATTTTGAAGCCATTCGATACTCGCACGCTCACAGTTGTCAAAATGGCCATCCTGGTGAAAATTTTCAAAAGCACAGTCGGTTTGTCTTAAATGTAAAGAGTTGAGAAATAAAACGCATGTGTATCACATTCGGTCATGTCGCGCGTCTTTTGCACGCTCAAGTTCGTTATTTCAAATTTAGATGTGCAGCAAGCGCGTGCTCACACTTCATAATAGAAGATTTTTCATGAAATATATGCACGGTATAGGTCAGCAAAAACGTCTTTCATTGGCACGTGAGGAGGATCCACCAAAATGATGGATACGGATACGGTTCCGGCTTGTCCTGGCACAAGTTGAGCCCTGGTTTTAATGCAGCTGTTTGCATATGCTCACCTGCCCAGCCAGTGTAGCCAGTACAGTCTCTGGGGTCAGCGTTCTTCAGTCCATTCTCCATGATCGCCAGAAGCTCACTGATCTTGCTGCTTATACAGCTGGCAAAATGCTGGGTCAACTGGAGCAAAATAATTCATAAATAAGACATGAATACAGATATTAATTTGAAAGCACATGTTAACGTAATTCAGTGAGGGTAATGAATGCTTATTATATTCATATACTATGGTATTCCAAATATTTCTAAGAATAAAAGTATGTGTAAACTAAGGAGGTCCCATGTCATGTTTTGGAATCACTCACGTTTCCCTGCATGTCAAACAGGTCTTGTGCACATCCAGGCCCAGTGTAATCTGGATAGGGATTCTTATAAGCTCGTGGTTCAGACATTTTTTTGGAGTGACCTGAAATGAAATGCATAACAAGAGATTATAAAAACGGTAGAGAATAGATGCACTGCATACTGGTTGGGTTTAAAAAGTAATTATTTAGTACATTATTTAAGCACATTATTTAAGCAATAACAGACATAATTAGAACATTAAAAAAACACGTTTGGACCGTCACATGCGCGTCCTAACATTTTAGGAAATCAGAGGAACATTTGAATATTCAATTCGAACATTTTATTATGATAGAGGTCTTCGAATTTTCGAATCTAACATTTAGGGAATCGTTTGAGAATGTGAATTTTACATTGTGGGCATCGTAAGCACATTGGGGTCGAAGATTTGAGGCCAAGAATCATAATCGTTCCTTTTAACTTAATATTTTTGCAGGTCATAGGTGCCTTTAGTAGTTAGAACTGGACATTTCTGCTGCATTATAGACGCATTGGGACGTTTCATACAAAGCCCGTTATGTTTGAATTCACAATCACACGATTCGGGCCTTTAGCATGAACACGCACAGGCCCGACGTCCCGTTACACACGAGTTTGGTGGCTATTCTATCTTTACTTAATTAGCTGTTTTATAAATCGTCAAACAATTTATTTGCGAATAATGTTTTGGGAAATTTAACTGGGGTCGAGGAACACAAGGCCTTTTCTGCATTGTCACGCGATAAGAGGCTAACGTAACGCTATTTGTATCAAAAAAACAGAATACGAATATACAGCTTATAAATCTGAAGTACGTGTTTCTAATCAAACGCAGTTTTGCTAAATAACTTTATAAACAACGTGTATTTGTAAAAATGAACATACCGCTCTTAGTGCTGCGCTGTTGAATTCTTTTTGTCTGTTCGCAGGACGGTCTGTTTGTGATCGACTCACTCACTGTGACTGTAGCCATCTAGCGTCGAGGCGGTCTACTACTACTTGTTTTTCTTCTTCTTCTTTAGGTTTTAACGGCAGCTTGCATCCTTAGCCTTGCATTACTGCCATCTTCTGGAGCTGGTTAACATGTACATCATCTTGCTTTTAATACACGCACGCACGCACGCACGCACGCACGCACGCACGCACGCACGCACGCACGCACACACACACACACACACACACACACACACACACACACACACACACACACACACACACACACACACACACACACACACACACACACACACACACACACACACACACACACACACACACATTTCATTCCTTGTCTGCTTCTACTGCAGTCCTGTGTGTTCTTTAATCCATGTCCTGTTAATCTTATTTCCGCCATGTCTTTTACCATCGTCCTTTGCACTGCATGAATATTTATTTTTCATGCATTCATGTATTTTTATTTATTTATTCTTTGGATAAAGCATTTGTTAAATGTCTAACAGTAAATGTAAATGTTTTGTGCAATACACAAGAACATGTTCTACATTCTACAGTCCTGTTTGGTGTTTCCCTATCATATGAAGTGTATTCAACATACCGTGTCCAGTTAAAATCGTCTCTTCTCCTGCTTTTCCCTTTACTTCCCACTGTGCCAAAATGTTTTCAATGCATGTATGTCTTCCTTTTGGTTTCTTGATCCCACCTCTGCTTAATTATGTTTTAATTATATTTCCACTACAATACTCTTCCTTCTGATCTTGAAAGACTGATGACTGCATCTATATTATCTTTTTACAATGCTTGCTTATCCTTACAAAAATATGTTTATTCAAGTGCGCTGTTAGTATACTTCTGATAGGAAAGTATACTGAAAGTTAGTATACTTCTCAGAAATATACTTAAAATTACATTTAAATATACTTGACTTATACTTAGAAAAAGTCTAAATATATTTGAGCTATTGTGCTCATAGAATCCGTGGTTTCATTGTTATATTTAAGGGGGTGCTAGTGCACATCTTCTGTATGGAATCCCCCCCCCCAAAAAAAATAAACAAAACAACACAAGTGAAGAAGAAACCGAAACAACAGATGATTCCACGTGTAATCTAACACGTCATCAGACATAAAACAGAATCAAAACTGTGTAACGTTATGGAATAAAATGTCACCAATGAAGAGGTAATAATGACTGTCATGCTTTGGGGTGCATACCTCACTTCCATACAGTACTATGGGCTGAATTACACTGTCAAAATGTTTACACCAAATAGGAATCAGTATTTTTAAAAAATCAGATTTGTTTTCTTAATGGCATGTAGAGCTCTTCGAGCTTTAACTTTAAGAGCATTCACTGCCATACTGAAACTCCCCGATGCAGTAATGGTCAGACTCAGGCCGAGGTAAGTGTACTGCGTCGTGTGTTCTAGGGTGGTGCTGCCTAGACTGAACTGGTATCTATGTTCCTAACATCTGGGCTTTTCTGAAAGAACATAATCTTGATCTTTTGAGGTTTACTGTCAGGGTCCAGTTCTGGCAGTAGTTCTCCAGCAGGTCTAGATCATCTGCATACAGCAAAAGCTTGATGTTTTTGTCTTGTAAAATCCAGGCGCTGTAGACTGATCCAACTGTACCACTAATTCATTAATGTAAATGTTGAGCAGTGTTGATGTGTAATGAGTCCTTGGCTCCAGATGCCAGGAAAACAGCCTGAAGTAAGTAAGGTTGAATAATGTGAGCACAGCTGTCTGAAGCTCAGGTGTGCTGTGTTTCAGCATTTCACCCAGAATGTCATCAGGACCACAAGATTGTTTACATTTTTGGCTTTTGAGTTTTTGGTCAATTCTTCATGTGTATTTGGGAAGTCGAGTGGGTTTTTATTATTTTTAATTGTGTTTTCATAAGTTTGTAGACTTTGCTCTGATCATAATTGTTAATGAGTTGTTTTGGAGGGATTTCTTTATATACATGTTCTTATTGTTTTGTCCAAATGTTTTGTCCAAAAGTCTTGTGGTTTTGTTGTGCTCAGATTATTCCAGATATCCCAGAACTGATTATGATTTATTGAATGTTCTATTTCTATTAAACTTGGATGGTGTTTCTTTTTTGCTCTGATTGTGTCTTTGTATTGTCTGAATTTTTAACAGTATTCAGTTCTTACGTCAGCATTGTTTAGTTCTTTATGTTTCAGATTTGATAATTTTCTAAGTTGTTTTCTTAATGTTTTACAGTCCAGCCATTTTTGATCGTTTGATGTATTTTTACTATATAACTTCCTTATCTTTTTCAACTCACCTTTACATGCTGCTTTTTATACATGTAATTTGTTTCATTTATAGCCTAATTAACACCATCTTTAGTTGTTTCAAATGTTTTGTTAATAAATGTAGTGATTAGATATTTCATTTCTTCAGAATTGAGGGCTTGAATAAATTTGTCTGTGCTGTCTGAAGCCCATCTGTATCCTGTGTGTGTGTGTGTGTGTGTGTGTGTGTGTGTGTGTGTGTGTGTGTGTGTGTGTGCGTGCGTGCGTGCGTGCGTGCGTGCGTGTATATATATGTATATATCAAGCTGTTTCAATTATTTTTTAGTTGGCTCAACTTTTACTGAACTAGTTTTATAGTCCATTCAACTAAAAACATTTTTTTTTAATTGGTTGAATATTTAGTAAACTACAAATTATGTAAATAAAATGTTACCATTTACTCAATGTGTTTCATATATTACCACAACTAAGATGTATTATTTTGGGCATCATAAGAAATGACTGTGGAACTAGATATTATATTTTATAGTATACTGAGTTTAAGAAAATTATTAAATGGTGTCTATCAATCACTAAAAACACACAAATTATAACACTTTATTTAAAAACAATCTGCATTTATAACATTTGTCACACACAGGCTGACTGGCTGTAGGCTGAAAAGGGTTTTTGAATTTGCTGCATTGACTCAACCTCAGGCCATCCAACATATAAGTGAATTATTTTCTTCAGTAGAACATAAGGAGATTTTTAGTTGAAACCATTGTCTTTGGTAATTCATATAGGCTACTGCATATGTGGCTGCCGGTTTTTGAGATTAAAAAAACATACAGACAAAACCAAATTACCAGTGGCTCCTGATGACACATTGAGGTCTTAAGAAAGTGAAAGTGACAGTGAAAGTGACGTGACATATGGCCAAGTATGGTGACCCATACTGTGAATTCGTGCTCTGCATGAATCCAATGTGCACACACACACAGCAGTGAACACACACACACACCCGGAGCAGTGGGCAGCCAATGCAGCGGCGCCCGGGGAGCAGTTGTGGGTTCGGTGCCTTGCTCAAGGGCACCTCAGTCGTAGTATTGAGGGTGAAGAGAGCGCTGTACAGTCACTTCCCCCACCTACAATCCCTGCCGGTCCGAGACTCGAACTCACAACCTTTGGATTACGAGTCCGACTCTCTAAACATTAGGCCACGACTTCCCCATGAAGTTAAACAATCATAAACTGTCAGCCACAGACGTGCAGTGTATGAATCACCAATGATCTAGTTTCAGATAAAAATCTTTACTGTGTACTAAAGAAAGTAAGTCACCGACATCTGGGATGGCCTGAGGGTCAATAAATTAACAGCACATTTTCATTTTTTGGGTGAATTATCTCTTTAAAATGCTTCAGTTGTCAAACATTACAGTTGTAATATAAATCTAATCATACAAAATAGTTTTAAAGCTCTGGATCCAATTAAACTCTAGTTCTGAAAATTCTCTTAATTTCAAAGCACTAAAAACACAAAGAAAATGAGTGCTCAAAAAAGTCGTCTTTGTGTAATGGTGTCAGATCTGACTAACAAAGCACTCGATTTCACCAACTCTGAAAAACATGGAAGAATCAAATAAATTATGAATTAACAGAAGGAGACATACATACATACAGCATTGGAAAGAACAAACCAAAGACCAAAGTCGTCTTCAACGTTATCTGAAACTCAACAGAGAGTACAGTCTGGCTGACTATCTGGTCTCAGATAGCAATATAACACACAGACATTTACTGACGAAGTACAGACTGAGTGATCATCAGCTGGCCATAGAAAGAGGACTACATAAAAAGATGCGGTTACCTAAAGAAGAGCAAATCTGTAATGTAGATCAGGAACAGCTGAGACGGAGGAGCACTGTGACAACATCCTTAAGAGACTCACTGTACAGTCAAATACAGCAGATTTTTCCTGAGTTCCAGTCACTCCATGAAAATGACAGATTAAGAATATTACTTGGTGAAGGACCTACTTCCTCTTTGGTAGCACACCATATTTATAAATGCCACACACTAGTAAAGGGTAAAGGGTGAACACATCTGCATCAGTAGTACCATTAATGTTTAAATATATGGATATGTTTTACATGTATTTTGTTTTATTTATGGATGTAAATTATATGTATTTGTGTTTAGTTTGTATTACAATGCTTTGGTAACATGTACCGAAGTATTTCATGCCAATAAAGCAATATGAATTGAATTTAGAGAGAGAAAACTAATTCCTTATATTCTCATGAAGATTCCTGTGCCTTTTAAATAACTTAATGACATTGACTTAATGACCCTAACATCATATTATTTGCACCTTCTGTTTGTAACTTTCTTTCCAGCATCTGTCTCTCTTTACTATATTCTCTACATTGTAATAAAAAACACTTAGCTGTTTAATTTTTCCACAAGATCAACATAATCCAAAAGGTTGTTTTCTGATTTTATGTTAATTTCTATTCAGATATGAATGTCCTAATTTTAACCTAGCTATTATTAATTCTTCTCTTCTTTTGAAGTCATTTCCAGTCTCAATATTGTATAATCCTTTCTTTTGAATTGATACAGATGTATACACGTTTTCTCCATATCCCATTTATGCTGCTAAGAATTAATAACAGCTTGCTTAATAATTGTCTTTGCTTCTGCTTTTTACATTATTTTTATTCAACGATCTTTTAGCATGTTTACCATCTTATTTTCTTCTATTCCAACATGTGCTGGTGTAACCCCAGGGTCCTCACACCCACACCTCGTTCTTGTTCCGAGTGGGCCTCGAACCCAGGTCTCCGGCATGGAAGGCAGGTGCGCTAACAAGAAGGCTCAAGACTGCAGCCACTAGCATCAGTCGCTAGTGCCTCTTGAGGTTCAAGGTTTTTATTCATCACATACACAATTATACAGAATATAACCAGCAGTGAAATGTAAGTCAGGTCCGCTCCATGGACAGTGCAATTATATGCAACACAACACAAGAGAATATACATAAATATAGGTATGGAAAAAATGAAGTAAAAAATAAAAGATAACAATAAAAAATAATAACATGTGCAATAAAATAAAATGTGCAGGACAGTATACTGTAGTCTTAATAAATAATAATATAAGCAAGAATGTGCAAGAAGAATGTGCAAACAGGTATATATATATATATAGCAGCAATACGGATGATGGAGAATAGTGAATATCTTACTCTTTATTAAATTGAGTCATGCTAATGTTATGAGACTGAGTTTGAGTTTAGGAACCCGATGGCCTGAGGGAAGAAGCTCCTCCTAAGTCTCTCAGTTTTTTCCATCATGCTCCTGAAGCGCTTGCCAGATGGCAGTAAAATGAAAAGATGGTTACCGGGGTGATTTGAGTCTTTGATGATTTTTGCAGCTCTGCTTTTGCAGCGTTTGAGGTAGATGTCCTGCAGAGAGAGGAGAGCAGACCCTGAGATGCGCTCAGCCAGGCACACGACTCTCTGTAGAGCTTTGCAGTCCTGATTGGAGCCGTTTCAATACCACACTGAGATGCACTACAGGGGCAGGGGATATAATAAAGAGATGCAGTCATTACACTTTCTATGTGCCCTGAATAGAACATTTTCAGGTTAGCTGGTGAGACCCTGAATTTCCTCAGCTGTCGCAGATGGTACAGTCTTTGCCTGGCTTTCTTAACCTGAGTCTGAATGTGTGTAGTCCATGTCAGGTCCTCGGAGATGTTTACAGCGAGGTACTTGAAGCTACTCACCCTCTCCACAGGGGTCCCACTGATCATAAGAGGAGTGTAGGGCCGCTGCTGTCTCTTCCTGAAGTCCACGATCAGCTCCTTAGTTTTGCTCACGTTCAGAGAGAGACAGTTGTCCTGGCACCATGATGTCTCTCTACCTCATCCAAGTATGCGGTGTTATCATTGTTGGATTTGAGGCCCAGAACCACAGTATCAGCAGCAAATTTGATAATAGAAGATCAGGAGATTAGGGGAGTGAGGTTTACCTGCACAGCATATGCTCCCTGGCCTCGTTTACACCGGGCCCCATAAAAATGAAACAACCCTGCCATGAGCACGAAGTCTATAAACTAGTTGCATTATTTCTATAATTAAATCTTGTCTGCAATTATTGACCCGACTGAAATCTTCTTAAAGCCGCCAGTGAATCTGAGAATAAAACTGCTTTCCTAATTTGTGTCTCTTCCAACCAATGTAAAGCTATCACAACAGCAATCAACCCAATTCAATACAATACAATTCAATTGAAGTTTATTTGTATAGTGCTTTTCACGATTCAGCTTTACAGAAAATGTATTTAGTAATAGCTTACCAGTGGTGATCTCAAGTTGATGTCCGTATGGCAGAAATATACAGTAAAAATCAAGCAGTTAGTTAATGTCATGCAATCAAACAGATGGTGAACACTATTAACAGCAATGATTATATGTTGCGATCAAACTTATAGTAACATTTGGTAGTTTTGTATATTGTCTGAGGGTTGGCATCATCTGAAGTCTTCTGGGGGGATGGCATCTTCTCTTCTCAGGTGTTCGGTCATCTCAGGTCTTTGTAAAGGCTGGATCCAGACGGTGGCTTGTGTAATTCTCTGGCAGAAACTGCTCCAACTAATCAAAAAATGATGTGTTCAACCCAAGCAAAAGAATCAAAATGTGCATTTGATCAGATGTAACTCAAATACAAGGTTATGAGATACATTATGGGAATGCTTGGCTAAAGTGATGTGTAAAGAGATACGATCATATTGTTGTGAACTCTGATAGACTGATGATCAGTGATGCATCTGAAATATATGCATGTTAAGTTATCCAAACTTTCTATGACCTTTCCAATTATGTGATTTTTAAAACTCATTGAAGAGATCTAAACAATTGTTAGTGTTTGAATGTCTCAAATACAGCAAAAATCCCAAAATAAACTCAAGAAAAATTGCACACAAAAATTTGTTTTTGTTTATGCTTTTGTTGTGGAATATCCTCAGTTCTTTTACATGACAGGTCACTTGATCATTAAATGATGGAGATGCACATAACGCTGATAAGAAAAGAGCACTCTGATGTCTTTTATGATTACAATGATGTTAGATAACATTTAGAGAGTTCAGATTTTTCTACTGGAAAATCTCCCTGTGGTCCTTTAAATATCCACATTGTCTTAATCAAAAGAATAAGCACAATTATTAAATACCTCATATATATTACTTTTAAATTGCTAGTAATATTTCAAGACGAACACTTACTAGACTGAAGCAACGTAGGTTTACTTTACTAGCCATACATCTTTTTTTATTTTTTTTTAGAAAAATCATGTTAAAATGTCAGAATCAAATTCGATTATCAGACTTTTGAGGAATGTTTATTTGGTCATCTCTTAATCGTCATTGAATTGCATTGCAATATGTTTTGCCCCTACAATAAAACTAGCCTTGATCATAAAACTAAGCATTTAAATATCATTTTAAGATATATAAAGATATACAGAGTGACGACTGATATTTATATGCATTTTATGTAAGTAGTCTGCTATTTTTTTGTGAAAAAAATATGTTTTTTTCCTTTTCTCCTATATCACACCCATAAAATAAAATATGAAAATCAACAAAAACGCATGCTATTTTTAAATCTTTGCCTAAAAGTGCAATAAGAAAAACAGACCTGAGCAACAACATTTTTCTTTTATCAAGTATAGACTAAATATGAGCAGCATAAGAACAAAAAGCCTCACAATATTGTCATGGGGCAGACAATGTCATATGAATGGTGCATTGAACAGGCAAAGGCACTAGAGAGTATTCTCGATGTGCTCAGTCCTCAATATCCAAACCTCCGCCAAATAGAGTTATGAAAATTTGATCAGAACGTTAATGCAAAAATGGCCCAGTACAGTCCACTCCCAACACTGCCAACAATGTGGATAATCAGACTGCCACTCTCCTACTTAATAGAAGCATGGCCTGAATACTGATCTCCTCTCCATTCTTCACTAACCCTCAAATGGCAAAGTTCAGCCTGTTATTTGTGCGTAACGACCTACAATACGGCACGCAGGTTTAACAAAGAATAGTTCTGTTATGTTTGTGATTACGGTGTCGTTGAATGGGTTTGAGCGTGTGGGTGGTCATTACGCTTGAATATGTACAGGAGGATTACTGTTGGTGTCAATGGCTAACTCCAGCACCGAATGACGATGCTGTATGGAATTTGTAGTCTGAACAATGGCTTTTCTCTGGTGGCAATCACCTGTATAATTACTGTGCAGTTTGGGAACAATGGCTAGATCTAAGAGGTAATTGCACAGCTAATCCCTGTCTCTCACCACTCTGAAAAGTTTTAAATATCCAATAGACACACTTGCAGATGAATATTAAGTATTTTGAAAAGCCCATGTGTGTCCCTTCAAATAAAGGATTTGGGTTTGAGAGCTAGACATGAATTACATTAAGAGGATGAAAATCAGACATAATCTTATTCTTTTTCTCCAGTCCGCTTGATTGTTAAGTGAGTGGATTACAAATACAGTTATGTTTCCTTTTTACAAAGTACATCTTTCTTTTGAGATCATTATGATATGACCAGTCATTAAACTTTTCACATTTTAATTTTAATTCTCAATTTTAATAATTTTACCTATGTGCTAAAAAAATTTTTTGAACAACAATTGGACAAACTCATTACAGTCATTTTAATTACAGTTAATTTCTGCGAGGCAAGATGGCGCATCTTAGTTTTTGAAATTGAAATAAAGCTGAAATAAAATAAAACATACCTAAATGTTAGATGAAAAACCTAAAACGTAAACAAAAATGAGCAATAATGTCTTGGCAAAATAAATAAGTTTGGAAGTACTAATATTATAGAATTCCTCAAAAGATAATTACAGTTGTTTGAACTATTCTATTCTTCCAATAGCTGGATATCGCAGACGACAGCTCTAAAAAGCAGTTCACCCAAAAAGGAAAATTCTGTCATTAATTCCTCACCCTTATGCCATTCCAAACACATAAGGCCTTTGTTCATCTTCGGAAAACAAATTAAGATGTTTTTGAGGCATAGAAAGGTAGTAATACATAATTAAAATAGTCCATGTGAAATCAGTGGTTCAACATTAATTTTATACGTACCTCTGTGCACTTTCTGTGCGACACGGTTTACGTACCTTACAGCATGTTTCGCCGCAGTTTCAAAGAGAAATGTCCACTAAGTGGCGCTAAAACACAAGTTAAATACGTGAACCCTGGCATGTTTTTATTACGTAGATACAGGGGCCAGGGGCAATGCTAGTGGGGGGGAAAAGGGTGACAGAGTGCATAGGGCCCAGAGGTCTGGAGGGCCCACGATCGCCTGGCCACTGGGGCACCTGCATTCAATTAGTGAGCAGATCGCCAAAATGTTGGAGACTTCCCCGAAGTGACCTCCCTCTCCCTTCAATGTGACAAAAACCCATCACCACAAACGGTATTTACATTTTACGATGTCCTCCCCCCACTGAACGTGATTTCGAGGGGCCCCCATAGCAAATTCGGTGCACAGGGCCCAGAATTCTTAGCGACGGCCCATAGGTACATATTGCTGTGTTTTTATTACGTTGTTACAGGTACGTATTGCGGCGGTTCAGAATTCAAATATCCGGGGTCTGTCCCTAAAAGTTAATGCTGTATCGTGTTGGAAATATGCCCTACACCAAACCCATCCCTAAACCTACCCGATAGTGTTAACGAATGCAAAACTGATTTAAAAACGTATTTGTTGATGCAACCGTGCCATGTCAACTTCCTTATATGCAGATTTGAACTGCTTTGTCGAACCGTGATGACATGGGATTCAAACCAGAGCTCCTCACCTCCTAAGTACGTCTCTGTACTCCGTGAGCTACCAAACAAACTTACTATCTATGAAAACCCACAGATACAAGGCTGGAGATGTGCGATGCTAACGTTCAAAAGCATCAGTTTTAAAATCTCCCAGCTTTTTAATATTGTTTTGAAGTCGTAATATGATATTCTTCAAGTAATTGTGCGAAAATTACGCTTTATTAATCAAAACTATGTATTTCAGGTATGTATTTCGTGTCTCGCTAAAAAGTGCACCCAGGTACGTAAATGCCATGAGACCAGGTTGAATAAAACAAAATAATGACTTTATTCAACAATTTCTTCTCTTCTGTGTCAATCTTTGACACATGCTCACGAGAGTACCACGAAGCTCGTGTGTGGCGCTGCTGACGCAGGAGCTGGCGTTCTGACGTAGAACCCGGATGTGCTGCACCTTGGCCCTGTCCCAAATGGCACCTTAAACCCTCACGGTCTTCTTCTGAGTCTACTTTCGTGACGTAATGCCGCTTTGACTGTCGGGTAGAAATCTGCTGCCGAGCTCGCCCCAGTGCAGGCTCGGCAGAAGTGCGGATCGAGGGCACATAACGGCCGCAAAGGGGGCGCTCGTGAGCACCTTCTGAATGCTAAAGGAACGGGACACCCTACGGTCTCGTAGACTTAACGGACATGTGCACACGGCGCCCATTGTAAGTCTGTAAGACCGCAAGTGCACATGAAGTGTTCCATTTGGGACAGGGCCCTTGTTTACAGAATTCACACGTTGCACGCTCTACCAACAAACTGGACAAAAATTCCCCTGCACAATTAAATTAAATCTATTTTGTCTGTTGTGAATAAAGAAAACAGTGAAAATGAAAGTGTCAATTAAATTTAGATCTACATATGTTGTAGTTTTTACAGCATTGAGCATTATAACCATGTTTTTGCTCCCTTTCTCAATTTAATAATTTTTCGTTTGAATAACCATGGAAATTAAAGCGTTGTAACTTACAAAACGTACAACGTTTTTTTTAATTGTGACCACATTAAAACAAATTCAGTTATATAAAAATTGTTTATATTGTAATAAATATATTTTATGATGTGACACCAGATATGGTAGGCCTACTTGTCTAAAAAGACAGGTTTATGATGTGCGTAGATAAATTACTCTATGATACCACTTTTAAATACACCCTGGAGTTGGTTATCCACCTAAACATCTTTTTCTTTCTTTCTTTCTTTCTTTCTTTCTTTCTTTCTTTCTTTCTTTCTTTCTTTCTTTCTTTCTTTCTTTCTTTCTTTCTTTCTTTCTTTCTTTCTTTCTTTCTTTCTTTCTTTCTTTCTTTCTTTCTTTGGACAAACTTTCTTTCTTTCTTTCTTCATTAATTTATTCAATTTTAGTAAAATTCTACTACTACACTGTAAAAAAGGTGGGCAAACTTAAAAGTTTTTTATTTTACTTAAAAGCTTTCTCAACCTATTTTTGTAGGAGATTTTTGAGTTGTCTCAACTTTTTGTTGTATAAACTTGTTGTATAAACAACAAATTGAGAATACTCAAAAATCTGCTTAAGCTGGTTGCCGCAAACATTTAAATTCTCTCAACTTTTGATTTTTTTACAAAAGTAAAAGCAAAGTTGAGCAAACGTCAAACTCTTTTTAAACTTAACAAAATTTTAAGACAACCCAGCTTCAACGTATTTTTTTTTAAGTTTATACAACAAAAAGTTGAGAAAATGCCTTAAAAATAAGTTGAGAAAACTCAAAAATCTGCTGTAGCTGGTTGCCTTAAACTTTTAATTTTGCTCAACTTTTTTTTAATGTTGTTTTTTTACAGTGTACTAGCCTAGTGCCTAATTATAATACAAATCTAAAGTGATGTGAAGTGTGGCCAAGTACGGTGACCCATATTCAGAATTTGTGCTCTGCATTTAACCCATCCAAGTGTGTACAACACACACACACACACACACACACACACACACACACACACACACACACACACACACACACACACACACACACACACACACACACACACACACACACACACACACACACACAGGATCGGTGCCTTGCTCAAGGGTCTCACCTCAGTCGTGGTATTGAAGGTGGAGAGCGTGCTGATTACTCACTCCCCCACCTACAATTTCTACCAGACCTGAGACTCAAACCTGCGACCTTTGGGTTAAAAGTCCGACTCACTATCCATTAGGCCAATGACATCCCCTGCAAAATCACAAAATGTCTCTGCTCTGTCTTCATGGCATGCTAATCCTAATTCAGGGAAAAATCTCAGTAAACCCACACCTGAATCTCACTACAGTTTTGCAAGTTTACCATGTTGTCACAACCAAACATTTTTTTTTAGCAATTTCTGATGCGGCTTCCATAATCTGATCTAATCCCAGCTCTGGATGCTGTATCGTAGCAGACCTATAGGTGGCAGTATTGCCATAAGCATCGTATCAGATCCCTCTGCCAGCACAGAGCACTAGCTTTATTTGGCCTGACTAATTTCTTTGTCTCCCCCCAACAAAGTGCCTCCCTCTCTGAAACTACACCTGTGATATCAGTGAGCCACACACCCCTAAACCAGACAGTTTGCGTTCTCATTTACCAGACTGGTATCCACCCTCCCTTTTGAAGTGTCTTTCACTCTCTCTCCCCGTCAATCTGGCCCTAGCCAGGTGCTAACGGTTAGAAAATAGATTGTGTACCATACCTCCCATATTAACAACTTCTGCCCCCAAAACAAAACAAAAAAACTCACCACTTTCTCGTTACCAGCCCTTAAGACTGCTTAGCCTTCCTAATCAGAGAGCAATGCTAACAGCCTCTGTGGACAAGTCCCTGAATGGACTTAATAAACACACTCCTCATTAAAAAAGAACTTGATTTAATTACATGGGGGGGCTGAGCCTCCCCGTCTTAGGGTCCCGCTGGGAGAACTCTTAATCAGGGGTAAAGCCATAGCCTACTTATTGTTCCACACCAGACACCTGAATCTGAATGCACCGAGAGTAAAGAGAGAGTGTGAGAGAGAGAAAACAGATAAAGAAAACAAGCGAATGGAAGCCCCAGTGAAGGAGAATGAGAGATGATGTGAGCAAAGGATGTTGTCAGTCAGAGAAGAAAGAGAGAGGGAGCTCTAACTTATCCACAGACCTCCCTATGCACATATAGACACAGACTGCTGCACGCATGATGGAAAATGAAAATCAATTAGAAATTAATTATGGAAACATTGCGAGGTGCAATGTACCTTTTCCCCTCAGAATATAACATCATGGAGGGCTTCATTTTTCAATACATAACGCAGATGCTTAGAAAATAAAGACATAATTAGATGATTTAAAAAATACAATATAAATAGGCCAGTTTACATATTTTAATACATTCAATTATTTTAATAGTTAAAAAAGCACAACCAGAAATTTTGTATTTGTTTTAAATAATACTTATAATGCCACAGATATAATAGATAATAATAAATAAATAAATAAAATGCTAAGATGTGGATAAAACTGTATATAGATAATAACCTCTACCGCAATATTTTAGAGGCTGGATGTTAATAGCATGCATAAATAAATAAACAAATAATGACTTTTGTCCAAAATAAATATTTGTAAATGTTTATCATAAAATATATTTTGACTGACACCTATAATACCACAGACTTTTAAGGCCCAGTTTTTAATAAGCATGTATGTATGTAAAAAAAACTTTAAACTTACAAACAACTTTGTAGTTGCCAGCTCATACAGTATGCAACCTAGAAATGATAAACCAATGAGTCTGAATTACAAAACGGACCACGTGATCTCTTCTGCCCCGCTGCAGCGCTCTGTCCAATCTCTCCATGCGGTTTAAATCTTGTGAAGCTCGGATACAAGCTGACAGTGGTTATATCTCATCATGGCCTGGCAGTTTCATGTGTCACAAGCGCTCAATATGGACATGGTATACAGAAGTATAGAAGACTATTATGAATCCTACTCTGTGAAAGCTAAGCACTTCTCTATCGGGGACCTGCCAATACTGTCATGTTTTATACTTGTCCGGATGGCTCTGGAGTATATCTGGAACACCGACAGAACATTGATAGATCCGGGTGCATTGTGTTTCTATTCATAGCCAATTTCAATTGCTACTAAAGTTACTTTGATTGTAAATTAAAATGAACATCACAATTAATAAAATAAAACATCAGTTATCAGTTCACCGTAGTTTGACTATAAAGTAACATGAGACACAGTTCTATGCAGGTAGCTCAATACGCTTACACATGTGTTGGTTAAATTTGTAGGGAATGTACTCACCCTAAGGAAAACTTTACTTCTCAGAACTCGCTCTTTCATCTTAACAAATCTGAGCTCTGTTTGTGACAGTTAAGATCTCTTCTGAAACTCTAGAGGAGACAAATGTGAGATTAGGCTCTTTTTCTCAGGAGAAAAAATGAAAAGCATTCTGAAGTCTAAAGCAAGATCAATTCCTTAAAATGAGATCTATGCTTTTGCATACATTTCTTGTAGTCATTATATGGAATTCATGCATATGCATTCATAAGGCAAATAAGGAGCACACGTTACTCAGGAATAGCGCAAGATGATTGAAGTTTGCTTTATCCCGGGGGAAGAAGTGACTCTTGAACTAGTTCAACTTCCCCCTTGTTCTAAAGAAAGTCAGCCTATAAACACTGAATCATTGGCATCAGCTCTGAACGGTGTTTTGATGTGTTACATCACAGCCTGCATAAAGCTTTAAAATCTCTTTTACGCGTGCAAAATCAGTCATTGTCTGTCTTCGCAGGGAAACACTTCACTAGTTATCTGAATCTCTGCAGTAATTGAAAACTATCGGCATGACAAGTATGACAAATGGCTTAAAATGGTTTTAGAATTGTGTTTGTAATCATCTTCAGCACATGAGTTACTGTCTTACCAATTTGACACTTTTCTTTCAATATAAATGTGAAGGTTTTTGGTCAGCTGGTAATAATATCAGGTAATGGATTGGACTTGATATTTCATTGCTGCATATGTCTTATTTAGGTAAATACTGCAATTGTGGCTAAATCGAGTTAACGTTTATAAGAAGCGTACATAATTGGAATGGAAACATGAATATTATTTTGCAGATAAACAGTCACTGAAAATATTTACATGGCCCATATACATTACCGATTAATAGTTAGAGCACGCATTGATAATCATTGAAAATCAGCATATTATAATGATTTCTGAAGGATCATGTGACACTGAAGACTGGAGTAATGATGCTGAAAATTCAGCTTTGCATCACAGTATTAAATTACATTTTTAAAGTATGTTATCATACAAAACAATTATTTGAAAATGTAATAATTTTTCACAATATTACTGTATTTTTGATCAAATTTATGCAGCGTAGTTTGAGAATAAGAGATTTTAAACTTTTCACAGGAGTGTTTATATACTATTCTTAAGCAATCAGCGTTATCCAAATAAACTAAGGCATGACACATTGTTTTGCTGATATATATTAGCTTAATGTCTTTGCATGACAAATACGTGACCAGAATATGATCATATTTCAAATAATAGAGGAAGAATCTTGCATTAGTATTCTTGGATTGTTGTAGAAGTTTTGAAAGAGACGTTTGAAATCTTTTAGTCTTGCTGTCTTGGACTGAATTTACTCTCCATACAAGTTAAACACCCAAGACACATGACATGAATATAACTGTAGCATTATTTCTTGTGAAACAAAGCAGATTAAACTGAAACACGAGGCTGAGAGGATCTAACGCACAGTGTGAAAGATGACTGTTGCTTCTTTTATTGGCTGCAGGTACTTTACACACTGCTTTAAATTCCTATTAGGCGCCTCTCTGTGTTTCCAGCTACAGTGCTTGATTAATAGCAGTATAGCACTAGCGGTGGGCTTTAAAACGTGTCATTTAATGCTGCTTATGCTTGGCTGAACAGGCCCTGGTGCATTGCTCAGGCTGTTTATCTGTCTATAGTTAAATACACAAAGGATCATCATGGCTCATACAATTTGATTATTCATCTTTAGACATCATGGATACATGTTTCTGTGTTGATACCCTGTACACTGCATGACATGGTTAAATGACTCAAGTGTAGAAAGGTGAGAACACAATTTTTAAAGATACATTACATGTTCTCCATTCACTAGCAGGTACCAATATTTTGGTAAAGGCTGCAATGCATGCCAGTTATTATTCAACCTCATTTTGACTTTTTACTTTCTCATGTAACCAAACTTGAAAGAATGAAAACAATCTATCCCCCTTTTAATAAAACCAGTGCTTTTTCGCTGTTGAAGAACCTGCTTTAAGTGGGTGGTGTGCATCTTTCATACCCGGGGCATTCTGTGATGGGAGATAAAAAATGTATTAATGGACGACGTTAACAAAGGTGCGTTTCAGCACTTATTTGAAACCATCTGAAGCTGTTTGTAGTTACACAGAGAGCATCAACATAAGAGCAAACCCTGAACTCTAACACTTTAGTCAGTTCGGGTGAGATCTTGTATTTTATTCTGTAAAACAAATATAGCCTTCAGCTGCAGCTTTTCATTTGTCTTTTAAGGTCAAGAAGGCATGTTTAAAAGCCAAGTGAATGTTTATCATTCAGGAAAACAGAGAAATATTTCTCAAGTCTGAAATTATGTTTTAGATGTAATTATTAGAGCTTGCAATGATAATGGCTTATTGTGTATATCCAAGCTAGTTAACATTGTCGTGTAGTCCCCCCCGCCCCCCGCTATTACAGACTGGTATTGTTTGGGAAAATTTAGGCATGCTTCAATAGATTTCCCAAAAAATTGGGGTCAGCAATATTTTTTTTTCGTTCTTTTTGTAAAAAAAGTATTACTTTTATTCAGCAAGGATGAAATAAATGATGTTTAAATAAATAAATAAAGATTTGGAATAAATAAATACATTTGAGATAGATCGATATATAGAGAGATTGATAGATAAAAACATTATAATATTTCACAATATTATTTTTTTTACTGTATTTTTTATGATACTGTATCAGCCTTGGTAAGCATATGAGACTTATTTCAAAAAATAAAAAATAAGAAAAAAATACAAACTTACCAACCCCAAACTTTGGAAAAACATTGCATAAGCTGCCTACCCACTTTATGTAAATTCATAATTAACATTTTAACATACTTTCAATATGTAATATTCCTGGCTTCCATTATTAATCATTCTTGACTAATTGGCAGCCGTCGCTGCTATGGTAAAACTGGTCTTCGGTTCTGTCGTCAGCCTGATTTTGATTGACTGGACGTTCTATATTGATGTGTCTGCTAATAATCAGTAAAACAGCAGGTGGAGAGCTGATGATGGCCGAAAAGCCCGACACTCTTGATTACGAACCTCAGCTCACAGCAAGAGTCGAACTTCACACAGAACTCCCCGGGACCCAACGCCTCAGCTGTAGTCCTTTCTGTTAAACCAAGTCCACAAGAACTCGCTGACATAAAGGGAACTCTACTGATTGGTCAGATGGTAACAAGCAGGCACTGGCTCTCAGTTATGTTTAGTTCCTTAATCTCTCTCCCACTCTTCAGTTTACTTCAGCCTTGTAGCCCTTGTTGAAGCCGCCCCTGTGGATGCTGTTGTTATGGCCAGAAGCGGCAGTGACTCAGAGTCGAGGTCTCAGCAGTGTTCCTCACTCTCCTGCTGGTCTTCCGTGCCCAGTCAAGAGGTCCCGTCATGATGAGCATTATGGTGACGGAACACAACAGGAGGTGAGATGAAGAGAAGCGAGACGTACACCAGCATGGCTGTCTAGCTCCTAAGTGTTCCAGCCATTGCTTCTCCTTTTTCTTCTTCCTTTGATTTCAGCTCTGGGTTCAGGAAGTTGAGTTAGACGTATTTAAAGGTGCACATTAAGGAAGTTTTACAGCCAAAAAGTACTTTAATATGATGCACACTCACATGAGATTAAGGTTCCAGTCATATCTGAGGTGTTGCCGAACAACTTTGACTTTAAATATTTGAAGCAGAATATTTAATTGAGCATTTAAGTTAATAGTTCTATATTTATTTAAAACACATTTGCATGTTTACAATTCTCCCTTTTTTGTGTTTTATTTTAGAAGTATTTTTGTGAACAATTATTAGTTTTTCGTCACTTCACAACCCCCCCAAACTTTATCTTGGTAAATTCCTGAAAAACTTTTGATTGTCAATAATGGGTGTCATTAGCATTTAACAGTGTATTTCTACCAAAGCAAAATTAAAATATGCCTAACGGAAACAAATTTCACAAAAACTCCAATTTATCACAAAAGTTGTTATGCTCGCATAAGGTGGTTTTTCAGGCAATTTGAAAAAGGAATATATCGCAATTACAGGTCACCTGGCATATGTAAAAATCACATCATTCTTTAATTTACAATGACCTCCAAGAATCAACTAACACGTGGCTGCTCTCAAGTATAAGGGGTTTTTCTTGCCATTAATGCTTGGATGGATAACCGCTTATGGCACTGCCCCCTACCTGAGCGGTTATCAATACTCTACATGCAAAACACACTCATGTACATCCATACATGTCATCAAAATGAACAAAACTATCCGGACATGAATAACTATTGATGCTTTTGCACTTGTGTAATGGCGCATGCACACCACTTCACTGTTGGCTTGAATGATGAGCAACAGATATTAAAATGTTAAAGGGAGGGTAGGCGATTTTGGAAAGGCTTGCAATAGCAAGCTAGCTTTGAAAGCAAGATGCCCACCCTCCCTGCATGATCACTTTGCAAAACAGTTTTTAATTGGGGTAGGACCACATTTAATTGGCTGTAATGAAAAAGAGGTTGAGAGGAAGTACGGTGTGTTCAATGGACTGTTTAACAACATATCAATTGTTCAGCTGATGTCTTTCTGAAATAAACTTTCAGTTATAATATTTTAATCTGTGTTAAATTCAATGACATCCAACCTGACTTTTTCTATGCTTAAACTGCCGTGTCATTTCAACACCACTAGATTCACCAAACAGATCAACCAGCTTCCCAGTCATTGGATGGACAAACAGATAATATCAGCGGAATCTGACACCATAGATTTGGCATTTAAACAAGTTAGCATTTTTGCTTTTTCAGGTCCATCGTCCTGTTTTTTTTTAATGTTTGTTTTGTTGTTGTTAAATGTCTTATTTTGGTTAAAGCAAGCTCAATATATTTTTGTTTTATTCCATGACTATATGAAATTCCATCAGTACTATCCCACTCATGATTTTTAAAAAGCTTTTATGTGTCTTGAAAAATGGCGGTTATTAACGAGTGCCTAAATAGGACTACAAAATTATTTCACTGAACAGGAAAGCTCATCTTGCTAGTCTGCTTTTTTGTTGTGTTTATAATTGTGGTAAGGTAATAATGCTTTATATAATGTTTGGTTTCTTTCACAGACCAATCCTTTCACTTCTTAAGGCCTCAATATATAATCAGGAGCCATGGGAATTCATTTTGTGTTCCTTGATTTGTTCCTTTTTTACTTTCAAAGTAACAGTAACAAGGACCATGGATTTGGCTAAAAACTTCTTTACTGTTCTACTGAAGGAACAAAAAAAAATCACCTGTTGGATGGCCTGATGGTGAGTAAATTAACGGCACATTTTCATTTTAGGGTAAAATATCTATTTAATTCAAACCTTTCAAATGATAGATTTGAAATAAAACTGAAAGAGTGGTCAGAAGCTTAATGGTGGTGACGCTGAAATCATGCGACCGTGTAGTTCAATTATAGCCTAATTGTAGCTTATTTACTTCTAGCAATTCTATTATAGCAATTCAATAAGCTTTAATTCATTATTCATTAATGTTGTGTTTAGTTGCTTAGATTATCTCGATAAACAAGTCACAGAGTTTATATTCTACAATAATTCAAAAGCAAATGAAAAATCCTCTTGGGTTTTTGAAGGAGGTGATGTAAACTTCCAGGATGACCTACACAAATATATCTATCCTGCAGAACTTATTAAACCTGGCTAATGTCACTATGCTGGTTAGGATTATTAGATGAAAAATTATAATTTTGAAATAGTATAATGTGTGTAGGACAGCTGGGAGAAAGTATTTTAATATACATACCTTCTATTAATTTGTTTAGGAGATTACATTGGGTTTCAATCTTTGTCCATCCTATTTCTTATGGGATTTATCTTGAATTATTTGTTAAATATTTACACATTTAAATAATAAAAGACTAAGTAAAATCATAATACGCTAACACATCATGACTCATGTTCTCACCAGTGAAGAAAGGTATAATTTTCACTTTCAAACTTTGGGTTTGTCTGTGTAGGCGACTAATAAACAATTCTCACGCAGACCCTTCCTGAACCTCATCTCAGAGCCAATCTGCATAAGTGCTGCAGAATGTGTTGAACAGCCAAGGGGGCTTTGGCCCATTCTGACGTGAGTGTCAGCTTCCCCTCCACCTGTGAGGGGATGTTGACCATGAGCATGCCCGAGGGACACCTCTGAGGGCCTGGCAGATGAGGCGGCCGTCCACCGCTTGCATACTAATATGCAGCCATCCTTCCCAATAGATGTTTTCAACAGATTTAGCCTGAATACCAACACACCGACTGCTTTACCCTCTCTGAAGCTATTGCTGGCAACCTTTACACAAGCTTTTGAAACGATAAGCTACTGCACTTGTCATTTATTAACTGAGCAGCTATGTGAATTGTTCTGTATGGCACAACCCACATGAAAAACAATACTATAGTATTG